>PVJA010052782.1:0-12214 GCA_004027025.1 Myocastor coypus
TCTGCAAATCACTGCCAGAATTATTTTATGCCTAGAACACCTCTCACCATCTGATATTTGCCTCTAATGCATAAAATGTACAGCTATGAAATTTATAATGTAAAGTATAAAATATCTCTGACTTGGTATCTCTCATGCATCTGCATCCCTGTTTTGTCCTACCATTGTCCTTCTTTGAACAGTGCAACCCTTTTTATTCCGGGACAGTGTTTCTATCCCCAAAATCACATAGGTGGCTTTTTAAAGCCCTGTTAAACTTTATTGTTTTAGTTTGAGAAATGTCTCACTGTGTCTCTAACTTGCCCAGCTTTCAACCTTCCTGCCTCAGCCTCCCAGAGTTCTGGGACCACAGGCATGCTTCACGGTGCTTGGTCTACTAGCAGCTTTTCTCTACCCAGACAGACCACCCCAGGTCCCGCAGGCTGCTGCGTAGCCCGGGGCAGCACAGAGCAGGGGCACCCCAGGGAACAGAGTAGGCCACAGGAGAGGCTGACAGTGAAACCCGAGCTGATGTGGAAGCCAGAGTTCTTGGCTCCTGGGTCACCCTGCAGGACACAGCTGTGCCCACGGAGCTGGGGCACAGCTCCCCTGTGTGGCCTCCTACCCCTCCCAGGGCCCGCTCAGGGTGCTTCTCCACTGACACCTGTGGGGGGGGGGGGGGCGGGTTGTTTTGTTTTGTTTTGTTTTTAATTTTCAAAATGCTAAGTTTAAAAGAGAACACTTTTTCTCCTTGCTTCTTTATTGCCTTCCCTGCTTTTATTACCCTAGTGTTTACGTTCTTTAATGGTGTATACATTGTCCAAGATTATTTTGTTTAGTAAAATAGAATACCTTTTTAAAAGTTTTTTTTGGGGGCCTGGCGGGATGGCTCAGCGGTCTAAAGCGCCTGCATGGGAAAGCTTGGGCGGCTTCAGGGACCGCAGTTCGATCCCCGGCACCACATGCTGCGCCAGCCCTGCCCTTGGGGCGGGCTGAGCCGGCCATAAAAATGAGTGAATAAACAACAAAGGTTCTGAAACAAGACAAAATAAAATAAAATAAAATAAAATAAAGAAAATAAAATAAACAAAGGTTCTGAAACAAGAATAAAAATAATAAATTTAAAAAATAAATAAATAAATAAATTTTTACGCAGGATCTTGTTACATTGCTAAATTGTACAAACTGGACTGGAATTTGCAGTGTTCCTGCCTCAGCCTCCCAGAGTGCTGGTATTAGAGTCATGTACCATGCCCACCTATCATGGACAGTTTTAAGAGCACCCCTGTGCCCCAGGTGATCTTAGTGCATTCACCAGGGCTTAGAATTATCAATTTAGCAGCCAAATGTGAGTCCTTAGGTTCCATCCTATGCCCTACAGAAAAGAGTAAGCTGAAAAAGTTGAAAACTGTTGACATTTTGCCATATTATGTTTGTTTTTGGTTTGGCTTCAAATTGGTTTTTTGTTATTGTTTTGGTTTTTTTTGTTTTGTTTTTTTTTTTTGGTGTGTGTGTGTGTGTGTGTGTGTGTGTGTGTGTGTGTGTGTGAGACTCTCACCACATTGTCCAGGCTAGCTTGAAGCTCCTGGGCCGAAGTGATCCTCCTGTCTGAGTTTACTTAGTTGGGATGACAGGCACATGCCACCATGCCCAGCCTGAAGTATGTCTTTTGTGGAACCATTTTAAAAGTAAATAGGGGCTGGGGAAATAGCTCAGTAGAATAAGCACTAGCCTGGCAAGTGCAAGGTCGTGAGTTCAATCCCCAGTATAAAAATAAAAAAAAAAAAAGTAAATAGGGGCCTGGGAGATACCTTAGGAGTACAAGTGCCTGCTTGACAAATGCAAGGTCCTGAATTTGATCCCTGATACCACAAAATGATAATAATAATGATAATTCTGTGACTTTTAAAGTGTTTTATACTAAGTTGGGTGGTTTTTTTTAGAATTTTTTTATTATTTTATTTATTTATTTTTCTTGTTTCATAACTTTTGTTTGTTTATTTATTTATTTTTATGGCCGGCTCAGCCTGCCCTGAGCGAGGGGCTGGAGCAGCATGTGGTGCCAGGGATCGTCGAACCATGGTCCCTGCAGCCGCCTAAGCTTTCCTAAGCAGGCGCGTTAGACCACTGAGCCGTCCTGCCGGGCCCTATACTAAATTGTAAACATCCCTACATATCACCCTTTCAGAGTTTGGCATGTAAACCATTAACCAAACTTCAATATTTATTTAGGGCCGGGGAGATACCTCAGTAGAAATAAGCACATGAGCACTTGCCTGGTAAATGCAAGGTCCTGAGTTCAATCCCCATTATTACCAAACATAAAATATTTGCTTAAATTTTCTTTTTTCTTGCGACAAAATTCACATAGTAAGGGGCCCGGCAGGATGGCTCAGTGGTCTAAAACGCCTGCTTAGGAAAGCTTAGGCGGCTGCAGGGACCACAGTTCAATCCCCAGCACCACATGCTGTGCCAGCCCTGCCTTCAGGGCAGGCTGAGATGGCCATAAAAATAAATAAATAAACAAAAGTTCTGAAACAAGAAAAAAAATTTTTCTTAAAAAGAACTTTCCATTAAAAAAATGCATATAGTAAAGTGCTCAGGTCTTAAATGCACCTTCAAGATGATAAATTTTAACAAATATAAATGTGTCATAATTATCTTTATACTTTTTAGATACTGAGGATTGAACCCAGGACCTTCACATGACCTATATCCAAGAAACTTTTTCATAATTTTGAAATGGAGTCTCTATAGGTCTGAAAATATCCATCCCTTTCTTCTGTGGCCCCATAACCTCCTTGAACAGAAAATTTGGGACAGCACTGAGTTATATAGGATGTTACAGTACAGGTTCTCTTCCTGAGTCCTCACTGTCCTTGAGGGACTAGGGTCAAAATATGGCTATCCTTGTAGCCCTTGTATTTCTCTAATTTTTCAGTCTGCAGACTGAAGCTGTTAACCCTCCAGAAGAGAAGCTTAGTGATACTAATACTTTATAACCCAGGCACTTGAGCTTCACATCACTGTCTTTCTGAGTATCAAATGCCTTAGACTTAACATGGAACTGGTATTTTCCATCAATCATTGATATTCTAATAAATCCCTATAGAATGTCATTTTAAAAATTACACATTTTTACACAGAAATTTAGAAATCTAACCATATATAAAATTATAGCAGGTCAATCTTATGAAACTATCCCAGGCTGGGCCGACGAGATGGTTCAGTGGTCTAAAGTGCCTGCTTAGGAAACCATAGGCAACCGCAGGGATCCCTGGCACCACACACTGCACCAGCCCCACCCCACGGCAGGCTGAGCTAGCCATACTACCACCACCACTACTACTACTACTACTACTACTAATAATAATAATAATAATAATAATAATAATAATAAAAGGATTTTGGGACCAAGGAGATAGCTCAGGGAATAAATGCTTGCCTAGCAAGTGTAAGGTCCTGAGTTCGACCCTTAGTACCACCAAAATAAGTAAATAAATAATTTCCCAGGCTGACCTATAAGTTTTGATCCTGCCTCAGGCTCCCAGAGTGCTCTGACTAAAGGCATACATACCATAATAACTGGTATATGGAGAGGCCTTTGCACTAAGCTACATCCACAGCCCTTTATTTTATTGATTTAGTTTGGGAGAATCTCACTAACTTGTTAAGTTGGTCAGGCTGAGCTCAAACTTTCCAGTCTTTTGGCCTCAGCCTCCCAAGTGCTGGGATTACAAGTGTGTCACTATGCCCAGCTATCCCATATATATTTTATTTTTATTTTTATTTTTATGAGAAAAAGATAAAAACAAATGAGGGGCCTGGCGGGATGGCTCAGTGGTCTAAAGCGCCTGTTTGGGAAGCTTGGGTGGCTTCAGGGACCGCAGCTCAATCCCCAGCACCACATGCTGCGCCAGCCCTGCCCTCGGGGCAGGCTGAGCCGGCCATAAAAATGAATGAATAAACAAAGGTTCTGAAACAAAAAAATAAATAAATAAAATTTAAAATTTTTTTAAAAGATAAAAAACAAATGAAACAGTTTCAAAACAAGTTAGTAGGATGGTTACAATAATTAATACAATGCATACTGTTGTCTTCATAGTAGTTATTCACAGGACAAGATCCATACCTGGGGGGCTGGGTAGATAGTTCCATGGCACAAGTGCCTGCCTGGCAAGTGCAAAGTCGTGAGTTTGAATCCTGGTCCTGCCCAAAAAAAAAAAAAAAAAGAAATGCAGACCTGATATCTTGTCTAAACAATATTAGTATAAACTTTTATTCTCAATGAACTAAGAGAAAGTGGCTGTATATCTATCCTAACTCTTTGTATATGTGTGTGTGTATATATATACATGCATTCTGTTACCTATATATATACTTTGTTTTTCTTTTTTTAAGAATTTTTTATTTTATTTTATTTTTCTTGTTTCAGAACTTCTGTTTGTTTATTTATTGATTTTTATGGCCGGCTCAGCCTGCCCTGAGGGCAGGGCTGGTGCAGCATGTGATGTTGGGGATTGAACTACAATCCTTGCAGCCGCCTAACCCTTCCTAAGCAGGTGCTTTAGACCACTGAGCCATCCTGCCGGGCCCATGTTTTTCTTTTTAAAGTTTCTAATACTAGGAGAAAATATCATACCATGTCCTATAAGTAGATTATAAGTCAAAGATACAGTATGAATCATAAAACAACAATTACAATTAAACAATATTCAAAAAATTAATTAAAAATAAATTAAATATTTCAAAACAATATTCCAAAATTCAAATAAAATCATAAATCCAACTTAGAGGCCAGAATGTTGTGTAATGTATGTACAAATATATAATCAATTCAGAGTACTCGCATAGTATTTGAATAGGTTAATATATACAAAAATACCAACTAACAAAAGTTTCCATGGTAGTAAAGAATTACTAAAAATGAAACAGCATAAATACTAGAACGGCAAATATATCACCAGAACTTCTAACAGTTTGGGGATAGGATATCACACAAACTTCTAGTATGCTGTAGACACAGACAGTGTACATGATGCTTACTGGTGGCCAAGTGTCACTTATGGGACTGAGCTAATGCTATTTCCTTGATATCCACCCTGTAGACCCAGACAGAATCATGACCCATAGGGTACAGGAGAAGTCCATTTGTAGAATATGCTGATGGACATATTCTGCTGCTGTATACAAAAGAATAGTTGAAAGACTGCTTTTGTATAACTCTTTTTCTCCTGTGTTTAATTGTGCGCCCCATTTTGTGGGTTCTTTCCATTCTCCTTCATAGAGTTGTGGTCATCTTGATCCCTCTCTAGAATATCTTTCAGTAAACTGTATAGGGTTGGCTTAGTCATCAAGAAATTCTTTAGTTCTTTGTCCTGGAAGTATTTCACTTCTCCATTATACTTGAAAGAGAGTTTGCAGGGTATGTCAGTGTGGGTTGGAACTTGTTTTCTTGCAAGACTTGTAGTACTTTTCTCCATGTTCTTTACTTGATGGTTTGTAAAGAAAAATCTGCCATTATTCTGATGGGTTTTCCTTTAAATGTGATCTGTTTGTGAGCTGGGCGCATGCCTGTAGTGGCGCATGCCTGTAATCCCAGCACTTGGGAGGCTGAGGCAGGAGGGTCAGTGTGAATTTGAGACCAACCTGAGCTACAAAAGTAAGCTCAAGGACAGCCTGAACTGCATAGTGAGACCCTGTCTCAAAAAGACAAAATAAAAAAAAATAAATAAAAGTGATCTGTCTCTTTTCTCTAGTGACATTTATTATACTTGTTCTTTTTTTTCCCCTTGTTTCAGAACTTTTGTTCGTTTATTTATTTATTTTTATGGCCAGCTCAGCCTGCCCTCAGGGCAGGGCTGGCTCAGTATGTGGTTCCGGGGATCGAACCGCGGTCCTTGCGGCTGCCTAAGCTTTCCTAAGCAGGCGCTTTAGACCACTGAACCATCCTGCTGGGCCCCAGTATACTTGTTCTTGTGCTGAATTTCTGGAATCTTATTATATGTCTGAGTGTGGTTTTAATGGGGTTGATATTATTTGGATTTCTATATGCTTTGATTACCTGAATGTCAAATTGTTTCCCCATATTTGTGAAGTTTTCTGCTATTCTGTCCATATTCTTTTTGTATCATTTGCATTGACTCCTTTCTCATTGATGCCTATTAAGTCTTACATTGTTCATCTTTGCACAGTCTTGCAGATGTTGAATTAATTTTTTCTGCATCCTAGTTGTTTTATCTCATTTTATTTTATTTTGTATTTTTATTGAAGGGCCTACACAATGTTCAGGGTCTCACTGCTAGATCAGACTTGTAGTGATCCACCTATTTATAGCCTCTCAAGAGCATCCTAGGGGCCGGCAGGATGGCTCAGTGGTCTAAAGCACCTGCTTAGGAAAGCTTGGGTGGCTGCAGGGACCGTGGTTCAATCCCCAGCACCACATGCTGCACCAGCCCTGCCCTCAGGGCAGGCTGAGCTGGCCATAAAATAAACAAAAGTTCTGAAACAAGAAAAAAATGAAATAAAATAAAATAAATTCTTTTTAAAAAAGAGCATCCTAATTGTTTTTAAGAGATCTTTTCTTTTTTTATTATTATTTTTCTTGTTTCAGAACTTTTGTTTGTTTGTTTATTTATTTTTATGGCCGGCTCAGCCTGCCCTGAGGGCGGGGCTGGCTGGCGCAGCATGTGGTGCCGGGAATCAAACCCAGGTCCTTGCAGCCACCTGCAGGCGCTTTAGACCACTGAGCCATCCTGCCAGACCCCTTTAAGAGATCTTTTCTAACCTTTTCACTAGCTGCAATCATGTCTTTAAGGTCTGAAAGTCTATTTTCACTCTCATTGATATGGTTTTGCCAGCTTGTGATTGAGGTTTTAACTTTCTGTATAGCATTTTGAATGTTTCATGCATTCTGTTACCTTCCTATATTGCTCATTCAAGGGTTCCATCATTTTTCTATCCTCTATTTTTGTTATCAGTGTCTTCTTTATAAGCACTTAGTGCTTTTTTCATTATAGTTATCATTTCCTTTTTTATTTCAGCAATTCTGATCTGATTTCCTCTATACCTTTCTGCAGTTGTTTTTTTACTTCAGATACTATTATTTCAGAGATTTCAGGTGTGTGATTTCTGATTTCTTCTGTGCTGCTGTCTCCTGTACTTGTTCTGGGTGGGCTTGGGGCCTGAAAGCACATTTTGCTCTTTCTCTTTGTCATTTTGTATAGCCCTGCCTTCTGACCTTTGGTGTAGAACTTTGGTAGAGTTCTTACCTTAGCACCAGGTCCGGATCTACCAAGTTCAACATTGTCCAGGAGGGGGTGGCTTGAGTCTGGCTGCTGAGTTCCACTTCTTCCTGCTGCAGCCCTTGGAGGGGAACCTGCTATGCCACTCTGGCAAGATGTTCTGCTCCTGGGTCAGCTGGGTGGGTCTTGTCTCTAGTCTCTCTTCAGGGAGTTCTGCCACAGTTTTCCATACTGGGCCTGTCTGATGGAAGAAGTTCCACTCACATGCTGGGCCTTGTCGCTGGATTGAATGTGTTTCTGACAGGCCCTGGGCAGTCTCACTCATCCCAAGCCTAGTTGCTTTGTCAAAATGTGCTTTCACAGGGCCTGGTGGGATGGCTCAGTAGTCTAAAGCGCCTGCTTGGGAAAGCTTGGGTGGCTTCAGGGACCGCGGTTCAATCCCCGGCACCACATGCTGTGCCAGCCCTGCCCTCGGGGAAGGCTGAGCCAGCCATAAAAATGAGTGAATAAACAAATAAAGGTTCTGAAACAAGAAAAAAATAAAATAAAATAAATTTTAAAAATATGTTTTAAGCGTGCCCAGGGGAGTCCCACGCACAGGCCCTGCCTGGTTGCTGTTTATTATTACTTTCTTTTTCTTATGTTATGGCCAGCTCAGCCTGCTCTGGAGGAGGGGCTGGCGCAGCATGTGGTACTGGGGATTGAACCATGGTCCTTGTGGTTGACTAAGCTTGCTTAAGGAGATGCTTTAGACCACTGAGCCATCTCACCAGCCCTATTATTACTTTTTAATTTTAAATTTTTATTATAGGACCTCACTACACAGCTCAGACTCATAGTGGTCCCTCTTTCTCAGCTTCCCTAGTACTGGGGTTACAGGCATACACCACCAGACCTAGTTTCAGTGGCTGGCATGTCATGACCAGGGTTCTGGGACCAATATTGTATATTGTACTGGTGATCAAATCCAGATTCTTGTGCTTTCCAGGCAGGTGTTTAGACCACTGAGCTATCTCCCCAATCCTCATATATCTCTAAATAAGATAAAACATTAAACATTGTGTGTTTCTCTAAGCATAACTTTCTATATCATTAAAGATCTCTTGTAATACTAATATGTCATTTTTTTGACCTGACCTATTGTTGGATGCTTAAGCTGCTTCCAACTTTTCACCATAATAAAAGGCATTGTACAGGTCAGGGAGATAGTTCCGTGGTACAAGTGCCTGCCTCGCAAGTGCAAGGTTGTTAGTTCAAATCCTGGTCCCGCAAAAAAAAAAAGGCATTGTAATAGAAATTTTGATGCTTTATTTACTTAATTTTTGTCCTGAGACAGGGCTTCACTATATTGTTTAGGCCGGGCTGCAACTCACTTTGCCTCTAACTTACTGTGCTCTTCCTGCCTGCCTAAACCTCCCCAGTGCTGTGGATTACAGATGTATACCACCATACGTGGGTTTTTTTTTTTCTTTCCTTCTTTTTTTATTTTTATTTTTATTTATTTTTTTTTTTAATTTTTTTTTTTTTTTTGGTGTTTTCAGAGAGGATTTTGCTAGTTCAAGGTGGCCTTAAACTCACTATATAATTCAGGCTGATCTTGAACTCAAAATTATCTTGTCTCAGCCTCCCAAATGCTGGGATTATAGGAGTGTGCCACCACACCTGGCATATATTATAAATTATCTACATTTATTTTTTGTATGGTGCTAGGAGTCAAACTTAAGACCCTGTGCATGCTACACAAGTTTTCTACCAATGAGCTAAATCCCAGCTCTACTGCAGTAGACATTCTTTAAGCTAAATATTGACTCAATCCCTGCTGTTTTCTTTAAGTGCTTCTAAGGATATAGTTATACATTGTGTGTGTGTGTGTGTGTGGGACCAGGGTTCAAACTCACGACCTTGCATTTACGAGGCAGGCACTTGTGCCATGAAGCTATCTCCCCAGCCCCTAGTTACACTTTCATATTAGAAAAATACTTCTGATACCAGGTTTGTGAATGTGGAAAGCAATTAGGGGAGGCCAGATGGCAACTGGCATGGTAGCGTGCAGTGTAATACTAGCTATTCATGAAGCTAAGGCAGGAACATCACAAGTTCAAGGCCAGTTTGGATTGGAAAAGGAGACCCTGTCTCATATAACAAAAATGCTAAGTAAGAGGCAGTGGAGAAGGTGAAGTCCTATTCTCAGTTGGGTGACTCATGAGGCTGTACTAGGCTCAAGGCCTTAGAACAGCAGTTCTCAACCTGTGGGTCTCAACCTCGGCAGGGGTCAGAACGACCAAAACCCAGGGGTCACCTAAAGCCATCAGAAAATGTTATTTATTTGGAATTACAGTTTTGAAGTAGCCACCAAAATTATTTTTTGGTTTGGGGTCACCGCAACATGAGGAACTGTATTACGGGGTCACAGCATTAGAAAGGTTGAGAACCACTGCCTTAGAGAATGTAGGACAGAGGATTTGAGCTTGTAGTATATCATACATTGTGCTGGGCATTTTATATGTGTTAGGCTTTTTTTCTTTTTTTGAGACAGCGTCCCATTCTATAGTTCAGGCTGGCTATGAGTCCACTTTGTAGCCCAGGCTGGTCTTGAACTTGAAAGTATCCTTCTGCCTCAACCTCCCAATTGCTAGGATTACAGGGACCACCACACCTGGTTGTATATGTGTTATCTCTGATGCTGAGAACAACCCAGAGAATGACAATCATCATCTTCATATTACAGATTTTAAAAATGCACTACTCTCAAAAAAAAAAAAAAAAAAAATGCACTACTTGGGGCCCAGCAGGATGGCTCAGTGGTCTAAAGCACCTGCAGGCAATTGCAGGGACTGCAGTTTGATCCCCGGCACCACATGCTGTGCCAGCCCTGCCTTCAGGGCAGGCTGAGCCAGCCATAAAAATAAGTAAATAAACAAATAAAAGTGCTGATACAAGAAAAAAATAAAAATAAAAATAAAAAAAAATTTTAAAAAATGCACTACTCTGAGCCAGCAAGATAGTTCAGCAGACTAAGTGCTTGCTTTGTCAAGTGCATGGACCAGGGCTTAATGCCCCATTCCCTCCCCTGGGGCATGCTGAGCCAGTGACTGAGTCCAGGCATGGTGTGGCACACACCTGTAATCCCAGTGCTGGGGAGGCTAAAAACGGGAGGATCACTACAAGTCTGAGCTGTGTAGTGCGACCCTATACCAAATACATAAAATGGAAAAGAAGCAAACTGCCCTCTTTTCTCAAACTTGATGTCCCAGTAGCTGTGTGTTTACTGTTTCAGTTCCTCCTTCTCACATGCACTGTACCCTTACTCTTCTACCGTAGGCCTAGCATCTCCTTCAGGAAACCTTCCTTAAAAGCTCCCACCTAAACTTTAGGCTGGGTTGTGTCTCCCCTGCTGGGTTTCTCAGCCCTATTGTCACCTTGTTACACCACTGACCCCCCTGATTTTCCCTGTCTCTCCTAGACCATGAGCCCATTGAGAGAGAGTCTTCTCTGAGGCTCAAGTTCCTAGCACAGTCTGGAAGGTAATTGCTGAATAAATAAATGCAGACATGTTAAGTGATTTATGCAAGGTCACACAAGTAAAAAGTGAAGATACAGAGGGTTGCATTCTAAAGCACCTAATTCTAGGGCCTGGCGGAATGGCTCAGTGGTCTAAAGCGCCTACTTGGGAAAGCTTGGGTGGCTTCAGGGACCGCGGTTCGATCCCCGGCACCACATGCTGCGCCAGCCCTGCCCTCGGGGCGGGCTGAGCCGGCCATAAAAATGAGTGAATAAACAAACAAAAGTTCTGAAACAAGAAATAAATAAATAAATTTTTAAAAAAAATAAAAAAAAAATAAAGCACCTAATTCTAAAGCACCTGCTCTTTATCGCTGCAATGGTGTGTTGGCCAGCCTAACTCAACATCTCTTTTTTTTCCCTCACCAAGGACTGAAGAGGAAAAGAAAGACTGGGTCCAGGTAATATCAAAGACAACTTTGTGGTAAAAGGCTAGAAAAATATTAGCAGGTCTCTTAGGGGTTGGTGCACTCTTCCCCAAACATGTATGACCTATATAGGCCTGGACAACTACCTTCGAACACACTTTAATATCTCCATTTTATAAATAAGCAAAGCAAATTGAAGTCCGAAGGTTAAATGGAAACTCACAAATTCTTTTAGAAAGGTGGGTCCCCTGAAGGTATAATCCTAGTGAGTAATAAATTCAGTGTGGCAAGGCAGGCTGCCTGAGGCTTTTCTAACAGTTTCCACTCTTTTATGTTATCATTTCAAGCCTGGTATGGGAGGGACTTCCTCAAACTCATATGACCTGCAGGAGCCAAGAACTCAACTTTCCTGACTCCAAAATAGGGCATAGGCTGGCCAAATAGGCCAGTGGATTAAAGCACCTGCAAGCATGTCCAGGGACTGGGGGTTCGATCCCCAGGCCTGTCATGATGGTCCCGCTCCCAGGAATGCTGAGGCAGCAGTTGAGACTGGAGGTGGTTGCATGTGCCTGTAATCCCAGCTCTTGGGAGGCTGTAAACAGGTGGATCACTACAGACAATCTATGTAATGACCCTGAATACCCTGTAGAAACTTCTCTAAAAAAATACAAATAATAATAATAATAGGGTATACGAATGGGAGGTGAGGGTAGAAATGGTTAGCTTATGGGGTGATCTGACCTCTCATTTCTTATATCTTGAACCAGGCCATCAACTCCACCCTCCTGAAACATGAACAGACGCTGGAGACCTTCAAACTGTTGAACTCAACAAACAGAGAAGATGAAGACACCCCCCCCAACTCTCCAGTGCGTGTACCCATCATCTTCTTTGATCCTTTCCAGGCCCCTTAAGTTCCCACCTTTCCAAGAGATGATCTTTCTTTTTGTGGAAAGGAAAGATCAGAGAAGAAATGCATGCCCTCAAAAGTAGTCTTCTTGGGGACTGGGGAGAGAGCTCCATGGCACAAGTGCCTGCCTGGCAAGTGCAAGGTCATGAGTT
>PVJA010052783.1:0-12261 GCA_004027025.1 Myocastor coypus
AAAAAAAAAGTAATGTGGATTTAGAAAGGTTAATGTTTAGTTGTTTGATCAATCTTATATACCTATATGTATTAATCTAAACTGATCCGATGATGAAAATATGTAATATAACCATTGTTAAATTTAAACAATAAAAGAATTGAAAAAAAATAAATAAATAAAGATGAAATAGAGCCAGGCCATGGTGGCACATGCCTGTAGTCCCAGCATTTGAGAGGCTGAGGCAGGAGGATTGGTGTGAGTTTGAGACCAGCCTGGGCTACTAAAAGAGAGCTCAAGGCCAGCCTAAATGGCTAACGAGACCCTGGCTCAAGAAGACAAAAAAAAAGATATAACCAAAAACTCTCAGGCCAGCCAAATACCTCAATGGATGAATGTGCCTGCTTAGAAGACACAGGGACCAGGGGTTTGATCCCAGCCCTGCCCTGCCAGCCCCACCTCCAGGATTCGAGGAGACCACAATTGAGACTGGTTCTTTCCAAGATTTGGCTATCATAAATTGTGCTGCTATAAACATAGGTGCACATATGTCACTATAATGCAATGTTTTCAGATCTTTGGGGAAAATTTCCAGTAGAGAGATAGCTGGATTGAATGAGATTTTTCAGTACTAGTTTCTTAAGGAGTCTCCACACTGACTTCCATAATGCATGCTCCAGTCTGCATTCCCATCGGCAGTGGAGAAGGGTTCCTTTTGACTCACAACCTCTCCAACATTTGTTGTTGATTTCTTTATGATAGCCATGCTTTCTGGGGTGAGATGGTATGCAAGTGTTGTTTTAATTTGCATTTCATGGATGGCTAGGTGGAGCATTTTCTCATGAATTTATTAGCGTCTAGTGTTTCTTCCTCTGAGAAGTGTGTGTTCATCTCAGATGCCCATTTCTGGATTGGATTTTTACATTTTGGGGCCCTGTTTTTTAGTTCTTTATAAATTCTAGAGAGAACAACTTTGTCTGAGTGCTTATTAGTTAAGATTTTTTTGAAATTTGTCTTCACTCTGTTGCTAATTTCTTTTGACATACAAAAACTTTTCAACAAGATGGGGTCCCAGTTGTTAATTCTTTCAAGTATTTCACATGTAGTTTGATTTTTGTTCATGAACTGTTTGCCTACCCCTATGTCTTCAAGATTTCCTCCTACTTTCTCTTCCAGGAGACTTAGTGTTTCTGTTTTAATGTTTAGATCTTTAATCCATTTTGACTTTGGTGCATGATGATAGACCTGGGTCAAGTTTTTATTTTCGGCATGTACAAAGCTAGTTTGTGTTGTTTTGCTGAATTCAAGCACCTACAATATTTGAATGGCAGTGGAACACCTATCTCTGACAAAATAAAGCAAAAAAGGGAGGATATAAATGAAGGACCATTTTGTAGTGAATATATATATATATATATATATACTAAATAGTTAGGATACATATACACCTATTTTCTCTTAGTTCCATAAGAAGAAAGATTTGTACTAACAGTGTTTTTTTGTTTTTTTGTTTTTTTGTTTTGTGGGACCAGGGTTCAAACTCATGACCTTGCACTTGCCCAGCAGGCACTTGTGCCTTGGAGCTATCTCCCCAGCCCCTAACAGTGTTTAGACATATCATGTCTGTGTCTTGCACTCTGAATAACTACTGGGAAGACAAAAATATGCGCTGTATTAATTATTGTGACAGTCCTACTAACCTGTTTTGACACTCATTGCTCTTTCTTAGTAAAATTAATAAAAAATAAAACTCAAAATATTAAATTATAAGAATATCGAAGATTATCAATTACAATAACGTGAAAAAGAAAAAAACACTAACATAAGACATCTTACTATCAGATTCTCCATTATGAAAGATAAAAACAAAATTATCAAGGCTGCAGAGAAAAGAAACAAATAATACATGTGGTTGAATAAATATCCTGGCCATGTGTCAGCAGAAAGTTTGCAGGTAAAGGGAGAGTACCAAGAAATTCTTGCAGCAATAAAAGTCAAAAAAATTATTGAGCAGGAATACTATACCCAAAAATGCTTTCCTTTAGAAATGAAAGTTAAGAAAAAAATATGTCCAAACAAAAGGTGAGAGTTTATAAATCCACATAGCTATCCTAATGGGAGCTCTTCAAACTGAGCAAAGGAAATGTTGATGAATAAGAAATAAACATTAAAGGGCATAAAACTCACTTACAAGGCTGACAATGCAAACAATTCCAGAATAACCTAATATTGCAAATATGACATATAGCCATTTACATTAGTAATTCAAAAAATCCAGAAAGATTAAAAATAATGACAAATGCATTTATATGTGAATAGATATGCCATATAAAATACAAAGCCAACAAAAAATACAAAATGAGGGGAAGAATATAGTATAAATTCGGAATTTCACCATCATTTATTTACTATCTTTACAAAGTTAAATAGGCAGAAGTTCAAAACAAATTGCTAAAATTAGACAATCTATTCAACAAGTGGTGTTGGTAAAACTGGTTATCTGTGTGTAAATGAATGAAACTACACCTTTATGTCTCATTATATTAAATTAAAATCAAAATGGATCAAAGCTCTAAACATTAATATAAATATATTAAACCTTCTAGAAGACAAAGTGTGTATCTAGAATAGACAAAGAAATAAAGCAATTAACAACACAGTCAAGAAATGGACAAGAGAAATAAGCATTTCACAGGGGAATAAATACATATGGTCAATAAATTTATTAAACATTGTTCAACATATTTGACCATTAGACAAATGTATGTTAAGACCAACACCATGTGCATGATGCCTAGGTCTGCTGCCAGCCAGAGAAGTAGTCATGCTTCCTTCTCTCTTGGCTGTAGGGGTCGATTTTCTGGATTGAAGAACACTCCGATCCTGATTTAGAGGAACAAATTCTCTATGCCAGTGCCATTTTGGAACCTTGTGTTGCCACTGTTGCCATCCTGTATCTTGGAGTGCTGCAGCTTTCTTCTGAAGTAAAATTCTCTCTCCCTTGAAATTCTGGGGTGCAAAGGGTGGAGACCTATCCCTCCTGTGATGCCCTGAAGCTGTATTTTCTATTCTCTGGCTCCTTCCCAGCTCTATCTTTGCTGTACACAGCTTTATTAGAGCTTCTTTGCTGGCCAAACTCACAACATTTTAAATCCTCTTGCTTGGCTCTTTGCTCCTGATTTTCAGCATAAATCTAGCTAAAAGTCCCGAAGAACAGCCATGCCACTGTGCCAATAGTTCACTGCTTTGAAATATCTTTTGAAAGATTAATCAGTCCGCCATGCTTAATCTCAGTCTTAGGCAAAGTCTCTGGGCACAAGCAAAATTTTGACTGACTTTCAGCCAAACCATAGCACAAATTACCTGGAGTCCAACAACCAATGCTATCCTTCTTCTCAGCTGAAACCTCCCTAACCTGGCTTTACAGCAGGCCTTCTGTCAGTCTTCTGGTCTGAGCTCTGAGCAGACTCTCCCAAACAGAACATCTCAAACTGTTCCAGCTCTTCACAAGTAGACAACCTCTCCAAAACTTTCCTATCTCTTCCCATAAGCCATTCTTTATAGGCAGGCTTCCAGACAGTCTTCTGGTCTGAGGTCTGACCAGAATCTCCCCTACCAAACAGCCAAAGTTTATCTAGCTCTTTGCAAATAGCTTCTCCAAACCTTTCCTATCTCTTCCCATAAACCACTCCCAAAAACTTGTAATTCACATGGTCAGTTTAGACACAGCAATGGCCCTACTCCTGGTACCCAATTCTATCTCAGTTGCTCTTTTCTTGATGCTGGGACAAATACCTGATACCCAAAATGAAGAAAGGAAAGGTTTATTTAGCTCACAGTTATTGGAAGTTTCAGTCCATACCCAGCCAGCTCCAAGGCAGACTGGTACATGGCAGACAGCAGCAGTTTATGATGGTGGAACAACTGCAGCAGACGCAATAGGCCAACAATGGCAAGAGACGCAACCAACAGAGAGTCTTTTTCTCTGTCTCTCTTATAATACATTCAGGCTATCAGCCCAGGTTGGGAAAGGTACACACACACCCATAATCCCAGCAGTACTAAAACACATAATCCAAGTGGATCATGAGGTAGTCTCAAACTCTATAGAGTTCCCTGTCCCATGAATGCATGAGGCTTTGGGAGGACAACTAGACGCAAATCATAACAGATTTCTAAATTTCTGTGTAAAAACGTATAATTTTTTATCACATTTTGTAGGGATTTAGTAGAATATCGATAATCAATGGAAAATACCAGTTCCATGTTAACTCTAATGCAGTTGATATTCAGAAAGATAGTTATGTTAAGCTCAAGTCACTATGTTATAGGGTAATAATATCACTAAGCTTCTCTGCTAGAGGGTTAACAACTTAAGTTTGGAGACCAAAATATTGGAGAAAAAGAAGGGCTACAAGAATAGACAATATTTTGGCTCTAGCACCTCAAGGTCAGTGAGTACACAGGACAAAAAAGAACCTGTACTGTTCACATGCCGTAACTCAGTGGTGTCCCAAATTTTCTGTTCAAGGAGATTATAGGGCCATAGAGAAAAGGGATCAATGATGTATAGTGTGCCTAAGGAGAGTCACTTAGAAAGAAAACATTCTCTAAGGCTTTCACAGAGAACAAATTAGTCAAGCAATGGCCATGACTCATCCAGACGGCTGACACTGACAAAAGTTCTACAAAACACTGTGCATGGTTTCAGGATAAATCTTGAGGGGATTTGACTGACTCTGTCCTATACAAAAGTTACATTTTTTGTAATATAGGTCTTGCTTTAACTTGGTCTTAACCATCCAGCAGGAAAGTCTAACCACAAAGTACAAAATATAAAGCCATGTTAATATGCTGAGCAGTAAAAGGCTCACGTCAACAGCTTCCAACATTGCCAGTTCTGCTGATAACCCACTACTATTATGAACCATTGGACTATATATACAGCTACTTTCTCTTAGTTTAATGAGGAGAAAGATTCGTATTAATAATGTTTAGAAAAGATATCATGTCTGCATCTTGTACTCTGAACAACTACTATGAAGACAAAAATATGCAATGCATTAATTATTGTAACTGTCCTACTAACCTGCTTTAAAACTCTTATTATCTTTTTCATTAAAATTAATAATTTTTTTAAAAAATGATAATGTCAATACAGAGAACAGAACTTATAGGATGGAATAAAAGCAGTCCTAACAGAAATTAATAGCAGTAAAATTTCCCAACAGACATACAGAACAAGCTCAAACAAACAAACAAATGTCAAACTTCTGGAAAAAAAGATAAGCAAGTCAAGCACAAAGCTAGCATGAATGAAGTATAAAAATCAGAGCATAAATTAATACAATTGAGTCTAAAAAAAGCAACAGAAAAATTGAAAGGTTGGTTCTTTGAAAGAAAATAACAAACCTTTAATCATCCCTATTTAAAAATGAAAGAAAAGATTCAAATTGATACAATTAGGAATGAAAGGGTGATAACACAATGAATCTTTCAAGAATTCATACTGTCATCAATATATTCTCTCAGAACTTTTAATATGATGAAAAGCAAAGAAAAAATGAATAGATTGCTAGATACATATATATTCCAAACAGAATCTAGCAGATATGAATATTCAAAATAAACCAGTATCAGTCAATGAAATTTAAAATGTAATTTAAAACTCACCTAAAGAGAAATCCCAGATCCTAGTGAAGTCACTCTTGAATCCTCAAAGAAAATTTGAAGATTTAAGGCCATTATTCTCCAAAATCTAATAAAACTGAAGGGGAAGCTATGTTCTGAAAGCCATTACTTGAAGGAAGTATTGGATGATGTCAAAACCAGAGGAGGTTGCAACCAAAAAAAGAACAATAAACTAATGTCCATAAAGAACATCAACTCAGAACTCTTCCATAAGATTGTGGTAAACAGAATGCACCAATCATCACAAAGATTATACGCTATGGCCAAATTCAGACTCATCCCAGGAGTGCAGGGCTATTTAAACATACTTAGATCAGTAAATATAAAATACTATATTAAAAGAACAAAAATACAACTGATCATCTCAGTACATGTGCAAAAAAGCATTTAAGAAAGACCAGCACCCATTAATGATAAAAACCCTATTGAAATTTGGAATAGATGGTCTTTTTACTTGACACATGACTGACATGTGAAATGTTTCTTAACAAATAAATAGTTGAGGCAAATGTACAAAGCAAGATTTGTTCATGTATTAGTATGTTTGCAGTTTATGCATCTTATGATCATCTTGAAGAGTTGGTACATGTACATAGTAAAGCTTCTTTTTAAAAAAAATCCGGTTCACTCCTGCCACCCTCTCTAATGTACCCTTCCCTTTTTCATTCTTGTTGAGTTTATTAGTTGTTTTCCTTATTGCCTAGTTATGGATTATATCTTCTGTGTGTACATCATGAAATTACAAAGTCACACGACATCGTTTACGTGGCTCATAAACAATTTTGAATGTATATACATGCACCCAGTAAAATACGTAAAATGTACTCTGTAAAAATAGATTTCCCAAGGACAAATGATGTGCCCGATGAATGTACTGAGTATTCTAGTCTATTTGCAGAATGATGGAAGGGAAACTTTTCTGATTTTGTTATACTTTTTATAATACACTGAACTAAAATAAAAGGCATAAAGATCCAGAAATATCGCTTAAATCTTCAACATTCATGCTTTGAAATTTTTATTTCTGTCTAAAGAGGAATCCATCAAAATCTAATTTCCCTTGAGATTTTGAACAGCCTGAGATATAATTATTTCAGTAACATGCACACTCTTACTTGAGAATTTCAGCCTCTGGCCACTACTCTTTTGATACTTATCCTGGCAGAATTCACAAAGACTTCTGAGTCTTGTCTCAAAGAAATTTCCAGTGGAGCAGATATCACCTCTACATAGGAGGGTCTTAACCAACCTGTCCCCAAGCATTTGCATCGACTTACTGTGCCTCCTGACCAATCCACAAGGGATTGCCACACTCTGCTCTTAGATGCTGTTATCTACATAGGAGCAAAAGAATATGCACCTGAAAGTTTCAAATCCTCTTGCTCTTCTCCGGATACTTAATTCTGCTGGAATGGGAAAGAGATAGAGCACTGTTCTGAGAGATAATAATGAATTAAAAGGTGGCATGAGAATATTTTGTTCAACAGCTTTCCTAGTCACAAAATCCTCAGAGTAGTTATTACCAAACCCTATAAAATCATCCTAAATATTCTATAAAATCATTTCATGAAATCATTAAAAGTTAAAAGAAATTAAAATCTTGCCTAAGGAACAAAATATCAATTGTTAGGATAATCAAACTTTTTCTGATAGGCCGGCCAGATAGTGCAACAGATTAAAGTGCTTGCTTAGGCAGACTCAGGGATTGGGTGTTCAATCCCCAGTGCCATGCAGGCCCTGCCCCCTGGGCACACTGAGACCGTGAATGAGACTGGGTGTGGCGGTGCATGCCTATAATCCCTGTGCTTGGGAGGCTGAAAACAGGAGGGTCACTATGAGTCCAATCTGTGTACTGAGCCCCTGTAGACCCTGTACTAAATACATTAAAAGAAAAAAAAATACTTTGTTCAAATAAGAGCCAAGGAATTGCACTTAAATGAAGCTAAATGTGCACACGTAGGTTAAAGGGGCACTTTTCTTGAGCCCTTATCTGATCAAACTGTTTTCACAGCATGTTTACCTCACTAAGTAAAAGTGTTTCCTGTAAGAAATTTACCTGGAAGGAATTCTGTTTCCTATATAAGAAGTATCAGATCCATGGTTAGAAATGCTCTCCAGTAAGATAAAATTATACACATTGCTCTGTTTGCTACAGATTCAATCCACAGGAAGAGAAGTGATGTTAACACTCCTCTGCTGATGCTGCTTATAGAAAGCAGCTGGAAAACACAACCTTGAGAGCTTCATGTCAGCTGGTGGAAATGTACTAAACTGAACATTACCTACACATCAAGAAATCTTTGCCCTACTGGGAAATAAACTCTGTTTAAATCAGTAACATTAACTTTTATTTCATGATTTATGGACATTAAAAATGTTTTGTTTTGTTAGCCATAAAGCAAAGAGCTATAATATTATGTATCATAAAATCCTGACACTTCTACCTTCAACACTGATGTTAAATCTGGCTATTTCTGACCACTTCCACAGCAGTCATCTTAATCCAAGCCACTCTACCTTGGTGTACTATAAGAGTCTCCTTGTTAATTACTCTGATATTGTCATTTTACCTCCATTTAATTCTATTCCCAACTCTGTTAACACAGTGACACTATTAAAATAAATGTTACATAATTTGTATTGTTTCACTTTGAAAGATGCCAAGTTGATCCTCATCTCACCAGGAATAAAAATAAAATTACATGGGGGACAGCAAGATTGCAGCTTTAACTCATTTTTTCCAGAGCCTACTCTCTTAACAGTTTCTGAGAAGCTTTGAACTTTTACACTAGCGTTTGATTAGTTCCTATCTATATTTGCTCACTATTCTTGAAATAGACCTACACCATTCTGCTGTTTTCAGGTAAAACAGAATCCTCCTTCCACCTAGGCTTGCTTTTTTCTGTTTATGCCACATGGAAAGAGTCTTTCCCCACCCTCCAGCACCCACCCTCTATCCTCCAGTATTACATATTCATCATGCATTTGCTCATCTACTCAAGAAGTAGCTAAGGATTGCCTACTATGTGCCAGACACAGGGAATAGCAATGAAATCTATCTTCAATCTAAGAGCTCACAGTTTGGGAAACAGAGATGAGTATTTGCAGACTGACAGAAGGTGCCAGTAGAGAGAGAGAGAGATTTCAGAGATCAGAGCTCTGTGAGGTGACAGAATATGAATGTGCTAAAATCTTCCCTCACAGATTAGAAGAGTGCATCTTAAGGAAAACGCTTGGCTGAGAAGAGTGATGCTGATGGCAGCAACTGCAGACCCTGTATGTCAAGCTGATTGGTTTGATATATTAGCATAAGGATATTTTTCTTTTTTGCTACTCTGTTTTTGGTTTTGTTTTTTGTTTTGCTTGCTTTTTTTAAAGATAGAGATTGTTATATAGCCTGGGATGGCCTTGAACTCTCTGTGTAGCAGGGGTGGTACTGAGCTCATGGTGATTCTCCTGACCTAGCCTCCCAAGTGCTGGGATTTCAGGTGTGTGACTCCGTAGTCAGCTAGGATAGGAATTCTTCAGGGAGATTCTCCATTAATGTCAAATAGGCTCCTTTTGATACATGAAGGCCAGTTCCTTAAAGACTGGTCACTATATAAATTTTTAAACCGGGTGTACTGGTCTACACCTATAATCCCAGAACTTGGAAGGCTGAGTGAGGTGGATCAGCTCAAGAATAATGCACCTTTAATGTATGTGTACTCATTTACCTTCATTTAAGCATTGTTCCCATCGGCGTAAGTGCCTGCCTGGCAAATGCAAGATCCTGAGTTTGACCTCCAGTACTGGAAAAAAGAAAAAAAGAGGAATTTAATAACTATATCTCAAAGAGATATATAATGCCTTCAGTCCAAAGAATAACAATCAAAACTGTGGTAAATAATAGTAGCTAACAATTACTAAACATTTGACCCATTACTTAAATTAATATAGCTGTGTGATAGTAGTTGCAAGGTCTTCATTATTAAAAGATGAACAAACTGTGGTATACTAAAATAAATAGATTAAGTCTCATAATCAATACATGGTAAAGATAGGCTTTAGATCTAGATAATCATGGTAAATAAACATGGTTCTAATTTCTCCATTATGTTATCTCCCCATAAAGTCCAGTGTCAGGGAGTTCTCTTTCTGATATGCTTAAGAATTGAGAATCAGGGTAGCCAAATAGCTCAGCGGAGTAAAGCACCTCCTTAGGCAGAGCACGGGGACCAGGGGTTTGATCCTTAGGCCTGCTGTGCCAGCCCCGCTCATGGTGCATACTGAAATGGCAATTGAGAGTGGGTGTGGTGGTAGGTACATGCCTGTAATCCCAGTTCTTGGGACACTGTAAACAGGTGGATTACTATGAATCCAATCTAACTGTGAGACCTTGAAGACCCTGTAGACCCTTCCATAAAATACAAGAAAAAAAAAAAAAAAAGAACTGAGAATCATACTGAGAAGTATAAAGTTCTGTAATACTGTTGTGGTTTGTGTCTAGATGTCACCTCAAAGCCCCATCACCTTAAGATGGGAACTTTTTAAAAGTTATCTGAATCTAAACTGTGTGATTAATTAATACACCAATGTTAAGATTTAGGGTATCAGTGCTACACCTTAAAGTTGGTAGCCTAAATATAAGGGAAAGAAAAAAGCTTATCCCTTCCCTCCCTTGGCTGCTGCTTTTTTTGGGGGGTGGGGGCGCAGAACCACGGATCAAACTCAGGACCTTGCACTTGCCAGGCAGGCACTAGTGCTGCTGAGCTATCTCCCCTGCCCCTTGCCTGCTCCTTTGACTGTCTTCCACCCACAATGAACTGTTGCCCTTCTGTCTTATGCAGCCCTGCATTGGAGCTGGCCAATTATGAACTCAGAACTCTCCAAATTGTGAACTTTTAAACCTTTCATCCTTTAAGTTTGTGTTGAATATTGTCTCGACAATGAGAGAAAAGTAAGACAAACACTGATTTGATATTTTGAGCTTTATATATTATCAAGATTATACTGAGTCCACATAACATATACAATTTGAAAATTTACAAAAATAGTATTTATATAGCAACTGACTTGTTCATGGTGTGGTCCCATTTTCGGAGTATGAGCAGAGTCAGGTAACATCCATTCAGCTTACTCTTACACTTCTGTTTATAAATGATTACCATGTAAATGTGAAAGAAGTCAATGAAAAACCACCCAATTGATGTCATGGGGGTTCTCAAAAAGCTGACCCAATCACTAAATTTAATTGTGTTCAACTACATTATGGTTTATATTTGGATGTTCTCACAAATCCTCATGTGCTTGTACAGGGGGCTTTTTGGAAGTGATCAGATCATAGGGGTGTCATACTTCTCAATAGAGAAAAAACACTTGGGATTGCATTTTGCTCCAGAAAGAATGGCCACCATTAAAGAAATCCACCAGTAACAAATGCTTGCAAAACAATGGGGAGAAAAGAATTTTTAGCCATTTTCGGTAAAACTGTAAATTGGTACATGCACCGTGAATGTCAATATAGCGAATCCTCAAAAACACTAAACGTAGAAAATCCATTTCATCTAGCTATTCCATTTCTAGGTATCCTCCAAAAGTGAAAGACCACATACCACAGTGATGCACTGAACCATGTTTATAATGGGACAATTCATAACAGCTACATCTTGGAAAGAGAATATATGTCTATCAACAGAGGAATGGACAAAAAATATAGTATTAATATAATGGAGTACTACTCTGCCAGAAAGGATAAACTGGAGTCTGTTTTAGAAAAATGGATGCACTTTAATACCATAATGTTAAGTGAAGTAACTCAGACACACATATCACATGGTTTCTCTTATATTAAAAACTATGTCTCCAAAAATAGAAAACATAGAAGATATTACAGAGGGCAGCACCGAGAAACATGGTGGCCTCCAGGTTTCCGACGCCGCTGCACGGGCACGTGGGGCGTGGCGACTTCAGCGACGTGTACAAGCTGGCAGAGGACACATTCCTGTTGTTGGACGCTCTGGAGGCGGCGGCAGATGAGCTAGCGGGAGTGGAAATATGCCTTGAAGTGGGGTCAGGGTCTGGTGTAGTGTCTGCATTTCTAGCTTCTATGATAGGTCCTCGGGCTCTGTACATGTGCACTGATGTCAACCCAGAAGCTGCAGCTTGTACCCTGGAGACAGCACACTGTAACCAAGTCCACATCCAACCAGTCATTACAGATCTGGTCAAAGGCTTGCTACCAAGATTGAAGGAAAGAGTTGATCTTCTGGTATTTAATCCTCCCTATGTAGTGACTCCATCTGAAGAGAAGAAATTTTGAAAACACTGAAGGAAAAAGGTATACATGGGACCATTGCACTTTCCAGACAAGCAGGACAAGAAGTCTTATCAGTCCTCAGGTTCACCAAGTGCTGATATACCAAGAGATAGTGAAAGTGTGAGCCGGGCATGGTGGTGCACGCCTGTAATCCCAGCACTCGGGAGGCTGAGGCAGGAGGATCGCTGTGAATTTGAGACTAGCCTGGGCTACAAAAGTGAGCTCAAGGCCAGCCTGAGCTGCATAGTGAGACCCTGTCTCAAAAAGACAAAAAAAAAAAAAAAAAAAAAAAA
>PVJA010052784.1:0-12255 GCA_004027025.1 Myocastor coypus
GGATGGATGGAAGGATGGATGGAAGGATGGATGGATGGATGGATGCGTGGGTGAGTGGGTGGATGGAGGATGGGATGGATGGATGGATGGATGATGGATGATGGATGGGTGGGTGGGTGGATGATGGATGACTAATTGATGAAGAGCAAAGCTGGAAGAGTAAATGGGGCAGCTAAAATGAAATGCAGCTGAGGGGTTGGTCCTGAACTGTGGATGCTCCTCAGCCAGCTCACAATTTGACCACTGATGTCAGGCCAGGTTTGCTCACCACTGAACCCAGCTGCTGGGGCCTTATCCTTCAGTGTGCTCTGGGTGGTCACTAGGCATGGTGTGCAACCCACAGACCTGCACTGGTGGCCACTGTCCCCAAGGAGCTTGACATCTGGAGAAGGGCACAGAGGATGAAGCAGTGGCAAGGTGAAGTATGAGGAGCCCCCACCCGAGAGCACAGGAAGGAAACTGAGGCAAGTGCAAGCCACTCCCTAATCCTATTGCTCTTGGAGGAACAAAGGACTGTGACAAAATGACAGTATTGAAGACACCAAGCTAACGACAGGGTACAAGGATGAGCCAGCAGGGCCAGGCCAGCCAAGAGGCTTACAGTGGGTGCTGAGAGTGTGGGTGGACCAGCTGTGCGGTGGGACAGGATGACATGGGGATGGGGAGGGGCCCAGGCCTTCCTGTAGGTGAGAGACAAGCCATGGCCACTGCTAAGAGCTGAGAAAAGCAGTCCTGAGAAGAAACTAGGAGGGAACAGGGAATTCTGCAAGACAGCAAGCTGATTCCCAAGTTCGCATCCCCAAGCATTCAGATCAAGTTAACATTATGGGTGGGGAGAGGGATCAGTCAAGTAGGTTTGTGTGTTTCTTTGCTGTGTGTGTCCCCAGCTCCCGCAGACTGACGTGTCTGTACTGTAAACAGGCTGCTTGCGGGCACTGCGTCTAACTGTAGCCTTTAAGTTATGGAATCAGGTGGTGTAAATCATACACCTCTCTATTTCGCCAAGATGCATATCTCTGCATAAATTTGAGAGCCACCCTGGCAATTTCCCCAGAAGTCTACTTGTGAGAGACTGAACGATTCTTTCTGCTCCATTTTTTCAGGCACATGTATGGAGGACAAACATCTTCATGAACATTTAGCCTCCCCACTTGCGAACGTGGTTCACTCCTCTCTTTTGATCTGCTTTGATTCCTGCCAGCTATCTTTTACAGTTTTCAGCACAGATCTCTTGTAAGAGCCACTCTGAAGTACATAGGAGTCTTGGTGCTATGTAAAAATGATCAGCCAATCTCATTTTTCAATGGTTTGTTGATGATTTATTGGATTTTTATATTGATTTTAATGTTTTATATTGCCTTAACTATCTTTCCAACTTGATAATCTATGTAAGAATTCCCATCCCTTCCCAGCTTCCTGAGAGCTCCTCCAGTCACAGACTACTATTGGATTGTATCAACTGCTTCTTTCCTTCATTTCTTAAGGTGATTGTGTGACGTCCTCTATATAGTCTATTAATGGGGTAAATTGCATTGATTTATTTTTTTTGGCAGTAGTGGAGATTGTACCCAGGGCCTCAGCAATGAAATATATGCCTAGCTCTTTTTAATTTTTGTAGATTTTGAGACACAGATCTCACTAAGTTGCCCAGGCTGCAGTTGAAGTTGTACTCACTCCTCCTGCCTCAGCCTCCCACCGTGCTGGGATTGCAATTGTATGCCACTACGCCAGACTTTGATTTAGTCCTTGATGTTGATCTTGTATTCCTTGAACATTCCCTACTTGGTCGCAATATAGAATCCTTTAGAAATCTTTTGGGTCTTATTTGCTAATATTTTGAGGATGGTGGGAGTGTGTAGAGGAGGAGCTGCTCATCTCATGATGGCCAGGAACAAAAAAGAGTGAGAGGAAGGGGCTGGGGGACATGGGTGCCCTAAGAGACCTACTTTCTGTAACCAGGCCCCGCCTCCCCCTGTTCTCACCACCTCTCAGTAATCAATTCAATCCATGGATGAAACCATGATCCAGTCGCTTCCTGCAAAGCCCAGCCTCGGGACACTCCTGCTCTTAGGCCAAGCCTTCAATGCATGAGCCAGTGGGAGACATTCCAGAACCCAAACACAGCACCCTTCCTTCCCCTCTTCCTGTCAGTGCTCCTTTCAAGAAGCCTTTCCAGCCACCAGCAGAGCCTGTTTCCTCCAGTTTGTAAGCACATTGCCTGGCAGGACAAATGGACATTAGGACGGGAAGAAAACTGCTCTGAGCCTTCAGGCTGGGTCATACCCCCATCTCATGCTACATCTTCGCATCCCCTCTACCAGCTGAAATGTATGAGCAAGAGCTCACTGTCTCTCTGCACTGACCACCACTGCAGCCCAGGCCTCAGGGCAGCACTAGGAGAGGAGGAAACCCCACTCTACTCCTCCAAACTTACTGTTTGGAGCCACTGCAGGGGATCTTCAGGCCTCAAGGCATCTCCAGTGGGCATCAAAGAGCCCTCTTTGTCTGAGAGGTCAGCAGATATAGCACATAAGTGGCAGGGCTCGGGTAACCCTGGCAGTGGTCCCAGTCCCATCCCATGGGCTTGCTGGTAGGCACCCTTCCAGGTCAGCAGAGAGGTAAAAATATTTTTGGATTAGTTGCTAGCACTGAACAACAAAGCAATTTCAATAAAAATCAAGGTTTTATCTCTCTTGAATGTCTCAGGCTGGCAAGATTGGCAAACCTGGCCACACAGGAGGATTATGGAAGGGCCTTGGTCTGAGCCATGTTATTCTACAGGAGGAGAAACTGAGGTCCAGGCAAGGTGGGGTCTGCCCCAGGCTACCCAGCTGGACAGTGACAGAGCTCGTGCCTGTCCATGATGGCGCCAAGGCCTCACCTTTGGATCTCTTCTGATGACAGACACATGAGCATCTCTGTGAAGCTCAGAGCCGTGGGCCCAGGGTTCTGATGAATGCTCACATGTTTCAGCCTCACAAGGCCTCGGGCCTGTTAAAGATTGGCCCCAGCCCTTTCCCCCAGACAAATGCCAGCAGGGGCCATGGCAAAAAGCATGGGCAGGGCTAATGGCCTGGAAGAAAATGACCTGCAGGAGGTAGCTGTGGGGGACAGACGCTGAGTAAGGGCATTTGGCAGCTTCCTGTGGGGAGCCAGGCCCAGACTTGCCAGAAAGGCAAGAGAGCCCAAGCAGACAGATGGAGCCACCCGTGGGGGCCAGCAGGGTCCTGGGATGGCTCATTCCTCATTAGCACCTCACTGCCAGGCTGTTCAGCCTCTGCCCTACACCAGAGAGGAGGCCAGTGTGCCCCTGCAGCAAGGGCAGTCTTTCCAGAACATATTCCTGGAGGGGGTCACTCTCTCCCCTAAAATACTTTCTCCATTGCCCTTCATGGGCTCTGAAATCATGCCATGAGCACCTCATGTTAGGGCAGGAAGGTGGGACAAACTGACCCATGAAGTCAGGGAGGAAGATGGAAAAATGGAGATCTGTTCCCATGCAGGGGCTGTACCAGTGCTGGGGAGAAACCAGGAAAAGAGCAGAGCAGGGTTCTGAGGGCAACCATATCACCTGCTTCTGTTCTAAGAGGGAGCAATGAGCAGCC
Source organism: Myocastor coypus (assembly GCA_004027025.1). Classification (NCBI taxonomy): domain Eukaryota; kingdom Metazoa; phylum Chordata; class Mammalia; order Rodentia; family Myocastoridae; genus Myocastor; species Myocastor coypus. The sequence continues at coordinate 3,606 of PVJA010052784.1, forward strand.
ATGCCCCCAGAGGCCCAGGGCAGGTGATGTAGCCTCACACTGTCTGACGCTGCACCTGTTCATCATATCATTATCATCACCATCATCACCAGCTTCCCCGTCACTAAGGTCACCTGTGTGACCCGCATCTTCACCTTCACCAGAATCACTATAACCAGCCTCCCCATCATCATCACCACCGTTAGCATCACTTTCACAACAACTGCCATCATTGACTCTGCCATCACCATGACCACCCCCACCATCACCATGACCACCCCATCATCACTATGACCGCCATTTCATCACCATGACAAATCCTTCACCATGACCACCCCCACATCACCATGACCACCATCACTATCATCATGATGACCCCATCACTATGACCACCCCCACCATTACCATGACCACCATCACTATCACCATGACGACCCCATCACTATGACCACCCCACCATCACCATGACCACCATCACTATCACCACGACCACCCCACCATCACCATGACCACCCCACTATCACCATGACCACCCCATCATCAACATGACCACCATCTCTATCACCACGACCACCCCACCATCACCATGAGCACACCGTCATCACCACGACCACCCTACCATCACCACAACCACCCCACCATCACCATGACCACCCCACCATCACCGTGACCACCATCACTATCACCATGACCACCCCACCATCACCGTGACCACCCCATCATGACCACGACCACCCCACTGTCATGATCTCCACCATAACTATCATCCCCACCACCTTCAGCAGTAGCAGCAGCATCACCTCACCATTCCCATCATCTTGGCTACCACCAAAATTACATAAGTACCAACACCATCATTGCCATCTTCACCACCACCTGTGACATTGTTATCAACATCACTGTCCTGGTGACTCTTCCTCAGGCATGACCACTCTCTGATGAGGAAGCTTTCTTCCAAAAGCACACACCTCTTCCCTGCTCCTGCGCTCCCAGCCTTCCCTAAATCACCTCCAGTGAACCTCACAGCAGGCACAAGCAGCCCCTCCACTGGACAGGTCTCCACAGTCCCAAGACTGGACATCAGCGGTCTCCAAAGCATATGGAACACAGCCCTCCTTAGGGGTGTTTGCAAATACAGCTGAGCATGGAACTCAGTCGGTGATGCTGCCGAGGAGAGGGGGAGGGAGTAGAAGGGAGAAGAGGGAAAGAAGAGAGGAGTGAGGGAAGGGAGAGAGAGCGGAAGAAGGGAGGGAGGAAGGGATGAAGAGAAGGAAGAGAAGAAAGTCAGGGAGGAAGAAAGATGAAGAGAGGAAAACAGGAGCAGGAGGAAGGAGAGGGGCTATCTGTAGGAGAAGGTGGGGGATGCACAGGGGCAGAGAATGTGCGTTATCATTATGGTTTATGTCTAGTGGTCCCCCCAAAGCCTCATGCAGTCATGGGGCAGGGACTTCTATACGTTAAGACTTGACTCATGAGTCACTGGGATTATGTGTTTTAGTACTGATCTAGAGTTTGAGACTTGAAGGATGATCCACTGGGATTACTGTTTTACTACTGTTGGGATGATGGTCTGAGTACTGTTGAGACTATGGATGTAGCCTGAGGCAGATAGGCTGAGGCAGAGAGCCTGGTGTAATATAGAGACAGGGAGATAGACTCATGTTGTTGCTCTGCTGCCCTGTTTGGTTGGCTGCCTCTATCGAGATTGTTGCTGTTCCGCCGCCATGAACTGGATCCTCTCTGCCTTGTTCCACTCAGCCTTGGGCCAGCCGAATATGGACTGAAACCTCCAGTAACTGTGAGCTAAATAAACCTTTCCTTCCTTCATTTTGAGTGTCAGGTATTTGTCCCAGCAATGGGAGAAGAGTAACTAAGACAGTTACCTAAAGGATGCTGCTGAAATTTTCACTTTTGGCAGTGGAAAATGAAGACTCTTCCCAAGCCATAGCCAACTGGATTACTAACCTCTGACATTTTCTCTCCTTTAGAATGGGAATGTTTACCTTCTGCCTTTGGAAGAACAAAATAACAGCCTTTATGAACAAGGAACTGTCTTAGTTACTTACTCGTTGCTGGATATAATACCCAAGATCCACAACTCTGAGGAGAAAAAGCTTATTTTTGGCCCACAGTTTCCAAAGGTTTCAGTCCACAGTCAGTTGGTTTCCAAGCGAGGCAGCATGGCAGAGGGACATGGTAGAGGAGGAACAGCTTGTGCTGCGGCAGCAGGAAGCAAAGAGAGACCAAGGGAGGGGGAGGATAGACCCTTTGTCTTGATTACTTTTCGTATTACCTAACTTTCATCCAGTTGAAGTTGAAGGAGGAAATAGTTAGCTCACAGTTTGTAAGAGGTTGCTGTCTGCAATGGCTGGTTCCAAGGCAGGGTGGTGTGGTAGACAAGCATTGCAGAGGGGCAACAGCTCACGGTAGACAGAAGGTGGTAAAGCAAGCAAAGGATGGCCATGGTTCCATCTGTCTTTATCCAGACTACTTACGGTGAGCAGCACTCACACCCTTAACCCCACGGCCCTTGAGTCTAGCATTGCACCATGAATCAATCCCAAAATCACACACCCTAGATCCAGTCACCTCTGATAAAGCCCCACCTATGACTGCTTGAGGCTTTGGAGGGACATCTAGACACAAGCCATCATACCCTTCCAGGGCCTGACCCCAGTAACCCATGTCCCATGACCCCAGTAACCCATGTCCTCCAACCAGACTTCACCTTCCAACATCATATTTAGCTATAAGCTTATCATATTTAACTATAAGCTCATCACATTTAACTATAAGCTCATCATATTTAACTACATTTAACTATGAGCTCTAATAACTTCCCAAAGCCCCACCTATGCGGAGCTGAGTCTTTGGGGTCATTTAGATATTAACCATAATGTCTCACCCCTGCCCTCCAAAACCTTTATGTGTCTCTACGCAAAATGTGTTCAGTCCATCTCTAAGAGTTGCCAAAGTCCTCACGGTTTTAGCATTGTCAAAAAAGTCTATGCTCAAAGTCTACCCTGAGGTTTTAGGCAAATGCTTAGCTGTGAGCTCCTATAAAAATGGTACAAAAATAAATAAATAAATAAATAAAAAGGGAAAGGGAAACACTTCCCACATAAAAAGGCACGGGGTAAACATTCCCACTCTGAAAGGGGAAAATGGAGGATAGAAAGGAATGGGACCAAAGCAAGGCTGAAACCCATCCAGATTCCTGAAGTCCTGTAGATCCACATCCAGCACCCTTGGAAAACTGTGGTGAGATGTGACCTTCACAGGACTTGGGTGCCATTACCCTACGACATTGCCTATGACTGTGGCCCTCATGTTTCTCTCTTGGGCTGCCTTTGCTCACTCTTGGGGATTTTTCTCAGCCAGCCCACATTCCTGGCTTTCCTGACATCCTTGGGTCTCCACTCCACTTTCTACTTCACACTCACAGCTTCACTGCCCTCTCAGGGGCACACTGCCTGATCCCCCAACCCTTCTTCTGAAGTCTGAATGGAATCGCTCTGATCCCACAACTCTTGCATTCTCCGTGCATCGAAAATCAGCACCATGTGTATAATGCCAAGCTCAGCCACCAGCTAGAGAGCAGTTGAGCCCTTTTGCATCGTGCTTGGGGTTGGAGAGGCATCTGAGTACCCATCCAGTTCAGCACAGTAAGCTGAACCCTGAGGATCAATTTCCTAAGCATTTCTTCTCCATCTTCTCCAACTTAGTGCCCTGGGCTTTCTTCTCAAAGCTCTTTTGCAATTTTGAGCCTTCAAAGAGTGATGCTTCTGCAGATGCCTTAAGCCATTTTCCCTATTGTCCTGTTCCAAAGTATTTGAATTCTTTGTAATGTTTACTTTTCAGGACCCAAGGTCCTCTGCTCTATCTTTGTAGGCCCCAAGCTTGGTTTGTAGACAAACTATTTAAATAATTCTGCTGGGCCCTTTGCTCTCAATTTTCAAAGTAGAACTGGCTAAAAGCCTCCAGGAGCACCCAAGCCATAGCCTTGAAAATTCCTCCACCAGATTAAGCAGTCTGTCACTCTTAATCCCAGTTGCCCTCAAAGTGTCAGAACTTTGAGTAAATTTTCTACCAAAGCATATTCACACACAGCCTAGAGAACAATACCTATAAACTCCTTCTTTGCTTATTTCCAACTCAGACCTCCTGAACTTGATCTTTACTAGTTGTATATTTCTCAACATGATGGTTTTCTTTTTCTTTTCCATTTATGAATTTGGTACAGGGTCTCACTACACAGCTCAGACTTACAATAATCGTCTTGTTTTCAGCCTCTCCAGTTCTAGGATTACAGGCATATGCCACCATACCCAGACTCAGTCCTTGGCTAAGTGTGCTGGGGGCCAGGGCTGATGAAGCATGTGGGGCCTGGAATCAAACTCTGATCCCTTTGGCGCTTACCAAAGCAGGTGCTTAGTTGGCTGAGCTATCTCGCCGGTCCTCAACATGGTGGTTTTCTGAACTCTGACCAGAATCTCCCAATCAAGTTCATTTCTTAGTATTCTGTAGCTGCTTCTCCAGCTTGTATCACCAAACCTTCCCAAGCTCCTCCTACAGACTGATTCCCATGGCTTCTGAACCATGTGGTCAGGCAACATCACAGAAATAACCCATCTCCTGGTACCAAAATATGTCTTTGTTGTTTTCTTGCTGGTATCATAAAATACCCAATATTCACAACTCTAAGGAGAACTGTCTTAGTTACTTTTTACTCATTGCTGGGACAAATACCCAACACGCAGAACAAAGGAAAGAAAGGTTTATTAGCTCACAGTTCGTGGAGGTTTTAGTCCATATTCAGCTGGCCCAAGGCTCAGTGGAGCAGGGTGGAGAGCATCCAGTTCATGGTGGTGGAACAGCAACAAAATGGTAGCAAAGGTAGCCAACCAAACAGAGCAGCAGAGCAACAGCTCTAGTCTATCTCTCTGCCTTAGGATATCCACTCTAGACCACACCCATAGTCCCAGACCTACTCAGACCAATAATCCCATCAGTGCTAAAACACATAATCCCCAATAAATAAATAAATAAATAAAAATAAAACACATAATCCCAGTGACTCATGAGTCAAGTCTCAATCTATCGAAGCCCTCCCAATGACTACATGAGGCTTTGGGGGGACAACTAGATGTAAATCATAACATTCCGCCCCTGGACCCCCAAAGTCTCATACATATCCCTTTTTACAAAAAAAGTTTAGTCCATCTGGAAGAGTTGCCAAAGTCTCAATAGTTTCAGTATTGCTGAAAAGTCCAAATCCCAAGTCTCCTCCAAGATCCAAGGCAAACTCTCAACTGTGAGCCCCTGTACAATAGAAGAGTTAAACATATCTAACATTCAAAGGCATAAGATAAACATTAGAATTCCAAAAGTTGCAAACAACAGGGTAATACAAAACACTGGGACCAACACATGTCCAAAACCCAGCAGGGTAAACATTAAATCCCATAGTTCCAACTGGAGAATCTGAAGCAGTCTGCACTGAGTTGTGAGCATCATGCAACTCTGTCCCTGAGGTACTCTTGGTGGTAGTTTCCATGGCTTCTCTCTTAGGCTGGCTTTGCTCTCTCTTTGTATGATCCATGTTCCTGGCTTTTCCAAACTTCTGGGGTTTCCAGTGAATAGGTTTCTCACTCTTTGCTTCACACACTGCCCTCTTAGGGGCACACTGCCTGGGCTCCCAGGCCTTCTTCTGAAATTGAGGTGGAAGCCTTCTTAAACTCAGAACTCCTGCATTCTGCATATGCTTATGTGGATGAGGCCAAGGGTTGCTGCCAGCTGGAGCAGTAGCCGGGCTTCCTTCTCTCTTGGTTGTAGGCATCGAGGGCCTACATCACTGAGCACTCTGACCTTGATTCCCCAGAACAAATTCTCCACACTGGTGCCATTTTGGAACCCGGTTTGGCCACTGCCGCCATTCTGATACTTGGGTCTCTGTGGCTTTCTTCTCAAGGCAAAACCTCTCTCCCTTGCAATTCTGAGGCTGCAAAGGGCAGAGAGCTACCACCTCTTGTGATGCTCTCAGGCCATCCTTTTGATTCTTTGGTTCCTTCCCAGCAATGGAGATCCTTGTAGCTTCATATTTGTAGTCCACAGCTTTCCTGGTGCTTCCTTTCTGGCCAAACTCGGATTTTAAATCATCCTTCTTGGCTTTCTGCTCTTGATTTTCAACATAAATCTGGCTAAAAGCCACCAATAACACCCATGCTATGGCCCCAATGGTGTGCTGCTTTGAAATATCTCTTAAGAGATTAACCAGTCCACCATGCTTAATCTCAGTCTTAGGCCAAGTCTCTGGGCATGAGCAAAATTCCCAAAGACTTTCAGCCAATCCATAACACATATCATCTGCAGTCCATTGACCAATGCTGTCCTGTTTCCCAGCAGAAACATCACCAGCCTGGTCTTTATTGCCAGCCTTCCTCTCAGCATTTTGGTCTGAGCTCTGACCACAATCTCCCAAGCTGAACAGCCAAAGCCATTCTAGTGCTTTGCTTTCAGGCAACATCTCTGAACCTTTCCTGTCTCTTCCCGTAAGCCATTCCCAAAAGCTTGTAATCCACATTCTCAGGTATAGCCACAGCAAACACCCCCACTTCTCTGGTACCAAATTCTGTCTTAGTTACTTTTTACTCATTGCTGGGACAAATACCCAACATGAAGAATGAAGGAAGGAAAGGTCTATTAGCTCATAGTTCGCAGAGGTTTTAGTCCATATTTGGCTGGCCCAAGGCTGAATGGAGCAGGGTGGAGAGCATCCAGTTCATGGTGGTGAAACAGCAACAAAATGGTGGCAAAGGTAGCCAACCAAACAGGGCAGCAGAGCAACAGCTCTAGTCTGTCTCTCTGTCTCTCTTTATATTACATTCAGGCTCTCTGCCTTAGGATATCCGCCCTAGACCACACCCATAGTCCCAGACCTGCTCAGACCGATAATCCCATGAGAACTAAAACACATAATCCCAGTGACTCGTGAGTCAAGTCTCAATCTATCGAAGCCCCCCCCCAATGACTACATGAGGCTCTGGGGGGACAACTAACGTAAACCATAACAAGACCACAAAACCGTAACAGGAACCAAAGTGACCAAGACTACTCATCCTCCCCTGTGCACTGACTGCTAAGTCATCCCTGTCCCTCTATGGCCAAAGTCATTCTCACTCACCATCTAGGCAAGAAGAACCTGGTGCAGAGCCAAACCCCACTCCAGCAAGACCCCCAAAGTCCCCAGCAGTGTGCAGCCCAAGTGCCTACTCTCACATTTGCATGGGCCACACCCACCCCTTGTCCCCAGCAGGCCATGCTCGCCCTGTTTGCACACCACTGATACTAGGCAAGGAAGAAGATGGGCAGAGATCTACGGGACTTCACAGCAGGAAATGCCAGCAGCCCCTGGCCCTGGCTGGCTGGTGTAGGATGTCCTAGACTGCCATGGGCCCGCAAATGAATAAGACGAACATCTCCTACTTGCTCCCCACAACCTGCCTGTCCACAGAGCAGCCTCTTTCAGCCATTGCTGCCCCACAGTACCCTGGGAAGGGTGGCTCCACATTTCCTAAGCCATCCTCCCACAGAGAACTGGGACAGCAAGCCTCACAGATACTCAGCATCCACGTCTATACACTGGGGCGTAGGGCATCTTTCAAGAAGTATCCCTGGGGAGGTTGTATGAGAGAAATAACATGATGTTGTGTGTTTGGGGGCACTTATATTACCATATGCCATGTCCTGGACTCCATCTGTGTACAAAGATTGCCTCCCTCATCCCCTGGAGGGTTGTAGTAAGTGCTCACCAAGCCTCCAGGCCCTTCTGTTTTCTCTTTGATGTAACAAATTTGAACAAGTATCATATTCACAAGGCCATGCCTACAGATGTGGGCAGACCAGGGTGACCCCGGCTGCCACTCTGAGTCCCCTCAACCACCCAGAATGCTGCAGTCCACCGCCCAACTCCACAGCACTGTGCTGTTTGTTGTCCAGGAATCTGGGCCCGTGGCAGAGCCACCTCTGTTAAGGGTAGGCTGCGCCCGCCTCACACTGGCATATGGAAGGCAAAAGATGCCCACAGCAGAGGGCCAGGGGCCACCTTGCAGCATATTCTAGGTACAAAGGACAGACACTGAAGTCGTCTGTCCTACTGCCCTCCCAGCAGCCACCTACCAGAAGCCCCCCGGCTGCCTGCATGCTGGGTGTCTGAAGCCCTCTTAGCCAGCCTCTGCAGTCTTCTTCCCCAGAAGATTTCCATGAACAACATGGGCTTGGGGAGTGCTGTGCAGGGGGTCTTAGACTGGGCTAAGATGAGCTGGACTGAGCCGGACTAAGCTGGAATGAGTTGAACTGATTGGAGTCAAACTGGGCCAGACTAGGTTTGGCTGGGCTGGGCTGAACTGAGCTTTGCATGGCTGTGCTGTGCTGAGCTGGGCTGGCCTTTGCTTGGCCATAAGTGAGCTACATACTCGGCTATGGGGTCTAACTCTAGAATGCTGAAAGATGAGCCAAAATCTTAGGAACCTCGAAAGCAAAATGGCCAAGCAATGGCCGTGACTCGTCCCGAAGGCTGACCCTAACAACAGTTCTACAAAGTACTGTCTATGGTCTCAAACTTAATCCTGAGGGGATTTGACCCTGGAAGATACAAAAAAAAAAAAAAAAA
>PVJA010052785.1:0-12276 GCA_004027025.1 Myocastor coypus
TTGTAGCCCAGGCTGGTCTCGAACTCGCACCAATCCTCCTGCCTCAGCCTCCCGAGTGCTGGGATTACAGGGGTGAGCCAACACGCCCGGCAATTATCTCATATTTTAAAGTACAAATAACACACAGCACGTGAGTATACAGTGAAAAAGCTGTACAAGCCACATGGGCCTCTTGGTGTTGCCGTCACTGGTGCAGATGAAAGACTGCAGGGTCCCTCCTGAGCAGTGACTGTGAGCCTTCCAGAGACCAAGGGTCCAAGCTACAGCCCCAAACCACCGGTGTATCTCAAACTGCCCATGATATAATTAAACCTGGATATGCGATTTCAGTTTAGAAAACAAAACAGCTTCTCTTGGATGCTGTGCTGCGGCGGTAGCCTGCTTGCATGCCAACGGAGGGCGCTCTCTGTGAGCCCCTGCGGCACGCCTGCTACAGGTTTGCCACCTGTGTTGTGCATGTTCAGTTTGGGGAGATCTTTCCACAGTTGCTTCCCTCTTGAGGAACACTGCAAGAGACAGGAAGGGGACTTTTGACCGTCATGATGAGGAGGACTCAGGTGTGATTCAACTTAGTTTCAGGGAAAGATATCTTTGACTATTGACACACCATGGAGTTGGCTTTAAACTTCACACCATGACCCATCGTGCATGGGGCCCTTTCTCTCACCAACACCTGGAGTGGGCATCTGTAATCCAGGCACAACGAATGCCTGTGTTGGTGGCTATCGTCTTGCTTTGCTTTCCTGTCATGTGGGGCTTGTCTTATTTTGTCATTATCTGGAAGCGTTGCCTTATTCCCATGGCCTGTGGCAGTTCTGTGTCATCCTGGAAAAGATGTAGGAGAATGCTGAAGAACTCCCCCAGGCTCAGCCTCTGGTCCCACATAGACAAACGGAGGAAGAGGAAGTCAGGAAGAAAAAGGCTCCTGAAAAACTCTGGTATAGCCAGTTCACTCAGAAAGCCCCTTGGAGATGAGGGGCAAAAGATACAGTGGAAGCCAGGTGTGGATTGCAGGCCTGTAATCCCAGCATTGGAGAGGCTGAGGCAGCGGGGTTGCTGCAAGTTCAAGGCCGGCCTGGGCTACCTGGTGAGTTGAAGGCCAGTCTGAACTATATAATAACTATATATAACTATATAATAAGATCCAGTGTCCAATCACTCCATCCACCGAAGAGGAGGCAGACGAAATAAGCGTCATTAAGGTCTCATGATTAAGTTCATTTTTGTTTGAAATTAAAACTGAAATATGGTTCTTAGGATGTTGCTGTTCAAGACTCTCTAATGGACCAATAACGAGATGACAGCTTTTCACAAATCAGAGCCCCGCTTCCACGACGCTGGGAGAATAATGTGGAATCGAAGAAAATGAGCTCTGTCTCACCCATGTAATTGAAAAAGAGCTGAGAGTGATAATGAAGTTTCTTGCTTAGCAGACAGCATAAAAACTTAATTATAGAAAATAATTTTGCCAAGCCAGAGATGCTGACCAGGAAGGAGAGAGGCGGGTGGCTTGGCTGGGACTCTGCGCTGGGTTCCCAGGGATCTTTGGAGGGGATCACTGGCCCTCAGCCCACCAAGGCTCTGCCACATCCAGTACCTAGCATGGCCCCCTGTCGGGCAGCCCCTGAGCTCTCTAGTGCCCCCTGCCTCCTAGTGCCCTTGTTCGTGCGTGATCGCCCACTTTTAGGGGCCAGCTGGACCTGAACCTGACTTCTAATCAATGAAAATGGCAGAGGCAATGGAACGACCGTGGCTGGCATCCATCCTGGGCCCTGCTCTGGCCCTCCAGCCTGCTCCTCGTGGGGGTATTGGCTGCCTACTGGGGAGGCTCCTGTGTTCAGGATCAGACACCAGACTTTCTGGTCTGCAACCCAAGGGACTGAGGCCTCTGACAGCCCCCTGTTGTAAGGTGACCTTGGCCCTTGCCAACAGCACCTTCACTGCAGCCTGTGAGCACCTCAGAAACACAGGCACCAGCCACGCCATGTCTGACCCCTGACAATCAACGGCCAGGGCCGTGGGTGCCATCGGAAGTGCTGAGCTTTGTGGGCCGCTTCTTCTGTAGGAGCAGATGACTGATGCGCACCCAGGCCATCTGCTGGGCGTGCGCCACGCTAGCGACTGGTGTCAGTCTTCACATCTAACTTCCCGTCCACACGCGGTCTGTGCAGCCTTGGGTCAGTGAGGCAGCGCTTCCAGGCCTCAGTCCCTCCACTAGTGATGGAAAGAGTCCCAACGGCAGCCCTGCCAAGCAGACCGGAGAGCAGATGTGGTAAAGCGCTCAGCACAGGGTCAGTGCCATGCGTGCTGGTTCCTGTCGCTGAATAACAAGCGAGTCTCAATTGTAGTAGGAAACATCAAGCCCCAGTGCTGAGCTTGTGGAATCTGTGGGCAAGAGATATAGACAGGGCCCGTGGGGAGTCTGTGGTTCTGCATTCTGCCTGGTGTCTGCGGTCTCAGCTGGTGGAGTAGTGACCAACTGCTACATGGATTATTCCAAGCTCAGGGGCTGCGGAACACACGCCAGCCCACAGCTGTCACCTCCTGGCTCTCGGAGTCTGTTGAGCAGGGTCAGGCTGAGCTGGGTTCCCAGTATGCTTTCTGCTCCTCAGGACCAGTGTGGGGGTCCTTTCTGCTCCTCAGGACCAGTGTGGGGTTTCTGGCCATGTGGCCTTCCCGATAGGCAGTTGACAAATGGCAACAGCAGAGCCCGAGGGGGAGAGTCCTGCTCCAGTGCGCTCAGGCAGTCTTGGGGGGGGTGATGTCACCATGAGCAATGTCCCCTTGTTATTTAGTACCTTGTCCCTCAGTGCACTCTGCCAAGGAAGTCGTATCTGATCACCTTTGCTGTAGTTCATCAATTAGAAGTGAGGCGCACACACACACACACACACACACAATGAGGCCACTCACCCCTAGGGGAGGAAATACTTGAGGCCTGATGATGCAGCTGACGGGCCTTAGGTAGAAGGACTGTGGCTGGAGGGCCACTGTGACTCAGTAGCTGGGGGCTGGCACGATCACACAGAGATTTCTTCTTGCATGTGAGCTGATGGCTGGGCTCAGCTGAGACCACGGAGCCTCTGGGCTTCCCATGCAACTTAGGACTTCTTCATGGCCATGGCTGGGGTGTGACAGGGGACATCAGAAGAGCAAGAATTTCGATGGTCCTTTCTGACCTATCCCTGCGATGCACATGACCTCTTTTCTGTTGCATCCTATTAGTGGTGATTGGAGCCACAGGTCGACCCAGACTCGTGGATTAGGGGAATGACACACCTCCTCTATGAGAGTGCCGTGGTCTCACGTGGCAGAGCTTGTGGGTGGGGAAGCTGACCATCGCCAGGAAATACAGTCTGACACACTGTTTGGCAACTATTCATAGTCATGATACTACTGACTTTCTCTTCCATTCTACAGAACAAAACTGAGGCTCAAAGCGGTGGAGCCTTCGCTGGAGCTTCGTATCTGTGTGCATTTTTTCATGTCTGTTTTTCGGGCCTCATTTCTTAAAGTTGAAACTAGAATGCTTTAGATACTCACATTTTAGCCAGAAGAGAGTTGGTGTGTCATTGGTCCCACAGAATTGGCTCTTGAAAGCCACTTGAAAAGACAAGGACTGAACCCTAGATTGGACCCCCAGGAAAGGCTGTGTGAACACCCAGTGCTGGCTAAGCTGGAAGAGCTGCCCCTCAGCCGCAGTTGAGATACAATCAAGCATCCATCACTAGAATGCATGAGCTGTAGAACACACGGCAGTAGCTGTGAGCCGGAGACCAGGAAGCTGCTGCCATAACAACAGCATCCCAGCCCCCACGATATATCTTACTGGCCTAGTTATGGTCATAACTGCCTACTGGCACACCATGGGCTCATTCCCAGACACCTAGATTCTTGGGTAGTTCTCCCTCCATCTCTGCAAACAGCAGAAGTAACTCAAATGCAAGGCAGATTATTTGATCTTTTCTCTTCCTTCAAGATACCGTGCAAGCACATCTAAAAGGTGAATTCACCTACCCCTCCTCAGCCTAGCTGCAAAGGAGGCTGGAAAGTTTAGGTCTTTCTTCCAGGAAGGGAGAGAGATCAGAAGTGATATGTGTCACATTCAATAGTTCAGCAACTGCATAGAGCCTGCAACTGCATATATGCCCTGAGAAATCCTTTACAATTGATTAGTAAGAACTGTGTCACCCAGGCACAGACTCCAAAGCCTGGAGTTTGAGGTTCTGGCAAGAGGAGACACTTCGGCTTACACCTGAGCAGGGCGGGTACACTGCCTTCCTGAATGAAACGGGGGCTTTGTTAGCAGGGAGGTAGAGGAGAACCACTGCTGGGTGTAGCAGCTCACCCGTGTGTGAGCACGGCAGGGGATCCCTGTGTATAGATGAGTGTGAGTACCTAGGGGTTGTTGTATGGGAGGGACTGAGGTGAGGAGGGCACCACTGGGAGAGGAAGGAGATAGGTTTCCCATCCTGGGGAGGATTCACTTTTTCCTACTCTCCCAGGGAGACTTACTAATCTTCTCTGGCTCAAGGGTCTGGTGATTACTCAGAGGATTACTCAGCATGGCTTGGAGAACAAAGAGAGAAAATGTTATTTATTTATTTATTTATTTTAAAGCAGACAGGACCAGGCACATTGCTCTGTTTTCTCCCAATACATTCTGGGCACATCTGAGTTCTCCTCCTCCTCGTCCTCCTGCTTTTTCTTCTTTGTGTTTTTGAGACAGGGTCTCCCTATGCAGTTCAGGCTGGCCTTGAGCTCACTTTTAGCCCAGGCTGGTCTCAAACTTGTAAGGATCCTCCTGCCTCAGCCTCCCGAGTGCTCCAATTACAGGGGTGCGCCACCACTCCTGGCTGAGTCTTCGGAACACAAGAAGCACTTTATTCCCACAGTCCTTTCTGTTGGACCCCGTAGTGACTGTTTGAAAATGCTCTCTGCCCTTCTGGAGCTCCTGCTGCTGCTGTGGTGTCTTTCTTCTTGACGTGTGCCCTGGCACCTGCTTCTCCAGGGAGCTGCAGGGCACCTCCGCACCTCCTTCTCACCTCTCTCTGCTTCTCTCCCCTTCTCCAAGACAAGCCTCATCACCTGGTGGTGGCTCTGGTCGTGCCTCCCTTCTGGCCTCTGATGCTCCTCCGTTCACTTCCACTTGCCTTTCATCACCCAGGACACTCGCAGTGAACCAGTGGCTGGTGATACCCAGACAGCGAGGAGGAGGCCCATGGGTTAAGGTTTGGGGATGGCATCGTGGCTTTAACGTGAAACATGTTTGCTTTACTTAGAACCTGGCTCTGCTCTGAACTCTGGCTAAGTGACTCCAACCACCTGTGTCTCTGCTTCCTCCTGTGTAGGGGATGCGAGGGCTGGTGCCTATTTCCAAGCATTGCAGGGAAGATGTGTTAGTCAGCTTGATATAGCTGCTGAGGTGCCTGAGGCAAGGGACTTTTTGACAGAAATACTTATTTATCACTCTGTTTTGAGGTTCAAAGTGGAACACCTCTACCTACTTAGTGATGGCCCATCGTAGCAAGAGCATGAGGTAAGAGCCAAAGGGCCCCATCTCCACCTGGAGCAGAGAGGGACAGAAAGAGAACACAGAGCCTGATAGTGTCCCGATGACCTAAGGGCTCCCCTTGGCCTGCTGTCTTGCAGGTTTCACCATCTGCAATAGCCACTCCAAGGCGCATGGGCCTTGGGGGACATGGAAGGGTCCAAGCTGTAGTGGAAGCTTAAGCAGAATCACCCCCTAAGGGTCTGCAAGACTGGGCTGGTACAGGGTGAGGACTGGTGCTGCAGAGGCGTGGCTGGCATAGCTCTTCTTTTTGTTTGCCGAGTGCATTTTGTTACCTGGTGCCTTCTCCTCCTCTTCTACCATGGTTTAGGAGAGGCCGTCCAGTCCGAGTGTCCTACCTGCTCTCCGGCCGAGGGACCGGGCCCATAAGCCAGATCCTACAAGGTACTTCATGTCCCCAGTGTGGGTACAAATGGGGTCATGTTGTATTTATACATTCTAACTTGACCTTTTCAGTTAATGGACCACTAATGTTTTTCCTGTTGAAACCACAATTATGGAACATTATTTTAAGAGCTTCAGTGCACTCTGATACCGAGGCACCATGGTGAATCCATCTCCACAGGGGTGGATACATAGGCCATTTCTGGTCTTGTTATTCAAACTTGAATTTAATCACTGACTCGACTGCTCTCTTTCTAGTTCCCATTAAGAACTCGTGATGGGCTGTGAGAACCCCCCACCCCCATGAGATATTCTTTGCCGAGTTCATCCACGCTTACTGGACGCCAGCATCTTTCACCTGGTGCCTCTGATCTCTCGCCCCTCTGCATGCAAGGCAGGATAAAATGGGGATCAGAGGCAGGATCGCTGCATCCTGGAGCTCATCACCCCTAGCCGCGTGGCCCCGAGGAAAGGCAGTAGAACGAGTTTGGGCTTGTTTTCCTGTAACAGGGGAATATGGATGTTCCTGCCATGGCCTCCTGAGAGGATGAAGGCAACTGTACCTGGGCACCACAGGCTGACGTGAGCGCCTGCAAAGACTACGCTGGCTGCCACCTTTCCTCAGTGGCACCGAGGCCCAGGAAGGGCAGAGAAGGGAGGAGGCAGCAGTGACACCAGCCCCTGAAAAGCTCCTCTGCATTGGAAGCTTCAAGCAGGAGCCCTAGGTCGCTTGGAAATGGGGTGGGCACAGCCGCCTGTCTGTCCAGGGGCAAACACCTCGGCCTTGGAGCTGTGCTAAACACAAAGGGAACAGAGATAAAATAAGGCCACACCCTCATTCACGGAGGACAGTTCTAGGAGAACTAAGAACATATCTGAGCTCCTCTATCTCTGGACGTAGGGCTCCCCCTATCTTTAAACTGGTGTGGAGAACATTTCAAGCCCTGGCTGTGTCACTAGGGTCCATTTCTCTTCTGGTCAGCTCCCTGGGAGCTCCGTCTCTGTCTGAACTGACTTGGAGTTGTCTCTTCTGGTTTTCTCCGTGTAGGGGAAGAATGGTGGCTGAGAACCCGAGCTGTGGGAGTGGACACACATGCGTGGAGTCTGACTCGGCTGCTTGCTAAGGGCAGCACCTTGATAAGTTGCCCCACCCAGCTGTGCCCTGCGGGGGGGACCCCCACAGCAGGGTGGAGGTGTCCTCGCACACGTGCGCCTCTTGGTGTTAGGGGAGGCTCGCACCGGGGTCATTCTGAGCACGCTAAGCCTGCAACTTGCAGCACAGGAGGAGTGCAGAGGACAAGCATCAGGAGGAAGGCTTCGCATCTGCCTTTCCCAGGTTCCTCCTGGTTGGTTTTTCTCTTCTGGATTGCACCAATCAGGTAGAAGACTGACTCGATGCTTTGGGGGCTCAGGGCCTTTTAGGGCCTGGGCTTTAGGGCTGGGCTTTGGGCTCAGGGTCTGCTGCTTTAACTCATACTTTGTGGGTGACCTGGCCAATTATTGAATAAGAGTGCCTTAGCTTTCTCATGTGGATGCTGGCACTAATACTCGGATACATCCAGTGAGTGGCTGTGAGGATGCCAGGTGTTGAGCACGCTGCCTCTCGGAAGCTGACCACAGCTTATACTGAGCGACTGTCCCTCTGCTTTGTTTCTTATTCTGAAAAGGGGCCAGGAGCTGTGGGCTGGACTTTGGGGTGCAGGACCTGCACTCTCTGGTCCTATGAGGCCACTTGGGGAGAGATGTGACGGAGGAGCCTGTCAGTGCAGCAAGGGATTGCATACTGGAGGATGGAGAGGCTGTTCCGGTATTCTGGGAACCTGATTTCTCAGTACTGAAGTACTCAGTACTCAGGGCTCTGGAAAAAACGTCTTTGAGGTTGATGGGTGTTTTTGTATGACGTCTGAGATGGTCCCTAATGGCAATGTCTGAAGTGGTTACTAATAGTGACACAAAAAACGCTGACTCATGTCTGAGGAGCCCAGGGGCTGGCAGGAAATAAAAATCAATATCCATAAAAGACCCACCCCTGCACTGGAGAGACAGCCCAGCGGCCTAAGCACCTGCCTGGCCACTGCAGGGACCCAAGTTTGATCGCGAGCACCATATGCTGCTCTGGTCCCACCCTGGGTGCACTGAGCTGGCCACTGAGACTGAGTGTGGTAGCATGTCTGTAATCCCAGCACTGTGGAGGCTGAGACGGAAGGATCACTATGAGTCTTAGCTGTATAGTAAGATCTTGTACCAAATACATTAAATACCACCCCTGTCTTACTGGCAATTGGGGAGGCTTTAAACACAACATTTTTTTTTTTAATTCTTATACGAAGACTTTCTTACTGCAAATAATAAAACTGAGACACTTTTTGGGGCTCAGAATGTACCACTACAAAATATGACTATATGACAGAAAGAAATGCCACCCTTCTCCCTAGCCCAGCAGGTGCAGTTGATTGGATCACGAGTAAGCAGCCCTCAGGTGAGAGGGCTGGGCTACGTCGTGTGCTACATGCACCTGGCTCATCCGAGCATCACCTGGCAACTGGGGCCACCATCTGTGTTTGCTGATTATGAGTCTGCACAAACTTCTCTCCAAGACGAGCATGGCTGTCACTAGGAGCTGGTCACCTAAATTTACTTCTCACTCGGACTAGGAGAGGGGGGCTAGAGGCTTATGTAGCCTCTAAAAAGATTTGTTTGTATCCCAAAGGGCCAGAGAGGATTTATAGTGATGGGCTGCTCGGGAGGCCCTGCTGTAGGAAAGGCATAGCTGCAGGTCCAGGCTGGGGCAGGACAGAAAGCAGCCTGTAACTGGATCTGCTCTCAGGGCTCATTAGTGATACCCCAAAGACTGGCACTGCTGCCTGCGGTGAAACCTTGGGATTGGCCTTAAGGTTGGGGTCTCTGTGACCCTGCATTGCTTCCTTAGCTTGGAGGAGAGAGGGTGAGGATGCCCATCAGGCTTCTGGCTGAAATCCCACCTCAGAGTTAGGGAGGGAAGTGGGGATACCGCTGGCCCCGCTAGGGCAGCTCAGGGTCCCCTCCCCTGCAGCCTGCCTCGAGTCGGTTTAATGATCAAATCCCAGGCAGGGGATCTGGCTCAGGGACACACCACCTGCCTGGCCAGCATGACATCCTGAGTTCATTTCTCAGTACAAAAAAGGATGAGACCCTCAGACTGAACAGAGCAAATACAAAATGCTCTGAGTCGCCTCAGAATTGGCCTGAGGCTTTGAAATCAGCGAATAGGGGGAAAATGACACTGTCTTTGTCAGATGTTTGGTATTTACGAAGGTCCCAAGAACCTGGCAGCAAGCACACTCCCCGTAGTACCTACTATCCTATCACAACACCATGCGTATTGCTCCTTATCATTATTAATATTTTATTTAACAATGATACTAATTATCATTAGTAGTTAACTATAATAGTAATTATCATTTTTTAGTACTTACATTTGAACCCAGAGTCTTTCCACTGAGCTACATCTCTAGCCTTATTTATTTATTTATCTTTTAGAATTTGAAAGTCTCATAGGCCTTGAGTTTGAGATTCTCCTGCCTCAGCCTTCCAGAGGGTCTTCCATGTACCACCAGGCCTCTGAGGGCTTTATGTGGCTGCGTAGTTACATCTGATCACCCTCATGGCCCCCCTCCTACTCCCCTTTCCTTATGAGATAGGGTCCCACTATGTAGCCCAGGGTGGTCTCAAACTCCTGGTGATCCTCCTGCCTCAGCCTCCTGAGACTGGGGTTATAGATGTGTACCACACTTGACCTTCATTTTTATTTTGCAGGTGAGAAGGGGGCTGAGGCTTAGGAAGGATGTGTGTTGGGGGTGAGAGGCTTCTCTAAAGAGGCTGGTCGCGTTCCCGGGCGTCACACTCTGCGCGAGGGCAGCTGGAGGGCTCCGGATCTGTAAGAGACCTGGGCTTGCAGGAAGACGTTCGGCCCGCAGGTGGCGCTGCAGGCCCGCCCAAGTCCCCGACCGCAGCCCGGGACTGCGGGGTTCAGGGAGGCTTCCTTACTACACTTTGCAAGCGCAGCTACTTAAGACCAGACTGTCGCCTGGGGACTCTTCTTGCGCTTTTGCTCGAGACCCTAATTGTCTCTCGTAGAGAGAGCGAGTACTCATTGGATGCGCGGATAAATTGATTAATCTTTTATTTCCCTGTAAAGATTTTTGTTCGCTGCTACTCACGCAAGAAGCAATTCTGATCATCTTCAGAGAGAGCTGGGAGAGGGACGAGGGGGCACCGGGAAGGTCCACGGAAGAGGCAGCGCCCAGAGAGAGCCCTAGCGGCCGCGGGGACCCACAGCCATCTGGACCCTGAAGAGCCGGTAAAGGTCCAGAGCAGAGAAGTGGTGGAGGCTGGAAGGAGGAACTTTCTGAGAAGGCAAAGACAGTCGTGGACTGAACTGCAGCAGAACCCGTGCTTGGCCTGGGTCTTTGGGACATGGTGGGGGGCAGGTCGTCCTGAGAGCGCAGAGGCAACCCTCCCTGGACGTGGGGGTGCAGGCCAGCGAGTGGGTACCCCCAACCACGTGTACCCAAGGTGGCCACGGACACCGACAAGCTGGGCAGTGCGTGGGGACAACAGACGTCCTCCTCCTTCCATGTAGAGGTGGGGTCTGCTGCCCTGCGCCCAGACTCCTGGAGGTCCTCTGACTCTCTTTGTCCAGTAGGATGAAGCAGTGCTGAGGATGTCCGTTCCTCAGCGGAGGACATTTGGATTGTTTTCAAGATTTAAGTCGGACAAATTGCACAGCTATAAATATGCATGCACATGCATGGCTGTGGCAGGATGTTTTTGGTTCTTCTGGAAAAACACTCAGAAGAAAACAAAAAACAAAAAACAAAAAAACACTCAGAAGAGGAATAGCTGGGTTGAATGGGATCTTTAGTTCTAGTTTTTCGAGGAATCTCCACACTGATTTCCACAGTGGTTGTACCTGTCATAACTAAACAACCCAAATGCCTGTCAACTGAAGCGTGGATAAAAATGAGGCAGCATTTTTATACAATGCAGTGTTATTTGGCTATAAAAAAATAAGCCTGAAGCTTTTATAGCTAAATAGATGAAACTAGAGATCATATTTGCAAATGAAGTAAATTACACCTACACGTGTAAACATCATATTGTCTCCCTAGTGTAAGAACCTGGAAGAGCAAATAAAATCTGAATGGTACAATGGATGCTGTGGAAGAAAGAAGCTGTTAAAGGGAAGGAGCAACTGGGATGAGGAAAAGGAGGAAAGAAAGAAAGGGAAAAGAAATCTATGTGCGTACGCGCGGGAACGTGGGTAGCTGTACTACTGATTTCTGGTGGTCCATGAAAGTATTTTAATGCTTAAGATACTTTTCCTCTTCTTTTTTTTTTTCTTTTTTTTTTGTCACTTTTGCGTGCTTATGTTTGGTAATCTGGACAATTAACTTGAAGACAGCAATATGCAATATAACAACCCTTGTTGAATTCCTATCATTTTCTTTAGTGTGAAATTCTACATCATTTCTAATAGTTTTTTTAAAATGTATTTTAGTACAGGGTCAACAGGGTCTCACTATACAGATTGGACTCCTAGTGATCCTTCAAGCTTTCAGCCTCCCAAGTGCTGGGATTACAGGCACATGCCACCACACCCGGTTTCAGTCACAGTCTCAGTGCGCCCCAAGGTTGGAGCCAACATAGCATGCCAGGAATCGAATCCTGGTCTCTTCGCCTCAGCCTCTTTTATCTACTGAGATATCTGTCTAATAGTTTTTTAATTACTATTTTTTATTCTCTTAAAAAAAGGAAGTGAGGATGTAACTGGAAGTCCAGCTCTTGAAAGGTTCCTGGCTTCTGTTTGGCTTGTAGGAACTATGCCTGTCCCTGTAGACATGCCAGGGAAGTGGCCGGGGGATGCGATTGCGTGGCGTGAACAGAGGCATCAGGGCCAGTACCGAGGAGACTTTACACCAGCACCCTCCTTTGTTCACCTTGGTAGCGCTGGTAGCTGGATGCAAAAGCCCCACCGAGATCCACAGCGCCTACCCCTGCAGTCACGGGGCAGCAAAGGATAGCGGGGAATGGATCCCAAGTGGATTTTAGGTAATGCAGAATCTCCTGCTTTTTTTTTTTTTTTTTTTTAAGAACAAGTTTTATTTTATTTTTTATTTTTTGTCTTTTTTTTCAATTTTTTTATTGTTTAAATTTAACAATGGTTATATTACATATTTTCATCATCAGATCAGTTTAGATTAATACATATAGGTATATAAGATTGATCAAACAAACATTAACCTTTCTAAATCCACATTACTTTTTTTTTTTTTTTCTTT
>PVJA010052786.1:0-12260 GCA_004027025.1 Myocastor coypus
AATTCTTTGATTCTTTTCCTCTGTGTGGTTTCATTCGTGGAGAATATAATCAAGCCAGCAGATTCGAGGTTGCTTCTCTTTCAAAGGATAGAAGGAGCTCGAGGCCAGTAGCTAGAATGTTTTACCACAGAAGGAGCAAAACTGGAATGTGATACAGTTTAGATGTCACCAAAAAGGGCTGGCAAAATAGCTCAGCGGATTACAGTGCCTGTGAGCAGGCACAGGGGTCAGGGGTTCGATCCCCAGTCCTACTGTGCTGGTCTCGTCCCCAGGGTGCACTGAGATGATGACTGAGACTGGGCATGGTGGTGCACTCCTATAATCCCAGCTCTTGGGAGACTGTAAACAGGCAGATCACTATGAGTCCAATCTAGTAGTAAGACCCTGAACACCCTATAGACCCTTCCCTAAAGTACAAAAAAAAAAAAAAAAAAGATATCACCAAGAATACTGGCAGGAGTACAGATCATTTTATCCCTTCACAGGGATAATAAATGACAGTTATTAGTTATGGGGCATTGTTGAAAATTTTTTTAAATATTTAATTTCTGTTGTGCTTTTTCTTACATATGTTTATTTCTTTGAGACTTAAATCAGTCGGAATTTTCAAAGTGTTAAGGTCTGAGTTAATTTTCTTATGTTTGTCTTCTCACAGCTTTCTGTTTCCTCGATCTTATATTGTTTTTTTTTTTTTTTTTTTTTTTTTTTTTTTTTTTTTTTTTTTTTTTTTTTTTTTTTTTTTTTTTTTTTTTTTTTTTTTTTTTTTTTTTTTTTTTTTTTTTTTTTTTTTTTTTTTTTTTTTTTTTTTTTTTTTTTTTTTTTTTTTTTTTTTTGTGGGACTGGGGTTCAAACTCACGACGTTGCACTTGCCCAGCAGGCACTTGTGCCTCAGAGCCATCTCCCCAGCTCCCTCTTATATTGTTTTATACTGAAATAACTGGCTTATATTCTTGTGTCTCATGATAAAGCTCTAAGCTTCCCAAGAGCATGACTATGGCAGACATTTAAATGATTTATTCTAGACTCTTCATAACCTTCAAGATTTTAAGAATAAGCTTTTAGCACTGCCCACCACTAAAAGCTTGAGTCAATCTTTTGTGACTACCTCACCATGGGCAAGATCATTAGTTATTATTCAGTATCTATATTTCTTTTTTTCAAGGGCAATAAAAATCTTAGTTGGGCATATAACAATCTAGTAAACTCTATTGGTCTTAATTAGTTTAGGTTACTATAACAAAATACAGCAGACTAGATGACTTGTAAGCAAGAAAAAGTTATTTGTCATACTTTCTGATGTTGCCAGTTTGAGGTATGGATGTGAATATGGTCAATTTCACTGCCAACTTTTCATGGTACTCAAGTGGAAGAAAGAAGACTGCATGAGAGCTTTCCTGTGTTCTTCGTGTGTGTGTGTGTGTGTGTGTGTGTGTGTGTGTTTAGTACAGGGTCTATAGGACCTTACTACATAGATAGGACTCATAATTATCCGTCCTGTTTTTCAGTCTCCCAAGGGTTGGAATACAGGCATGAGCCACTACACCCAGTCTCAATGGCTGGCATGGCAGGCCTGGGGGGTCAAAGCCCTGGCCCCTGTATCTGCCTAAGCAGGTGCTTTACTCTGCTGAGCTATCTGGCTGGCTGGCCCATCCTGTGTTTCTTCTTATAAGAGCACTAGCTAGACCCACACACAGGAGCTCTACCTTTGTGACCTACCTACCCCTGAAAGGCCTATCTTCTAATACCATCACACTGGGGTTTAGTACTTTAACATATGAATGAAAGTTATTTAAGCTGGAATTGGAATCAGGCTTCACATATTTTATACCATTACTGGTTGTATGACAAAATATAATCACAGTTCTTTTGGTGCTTTTGATTTTGTAAAGCTAGAAGATAATTATAGGAAAAGACTAACTAAAAAAGACTCAGGTTTTCTTGAGATTTGCATGTGACCTCCATTCCCTGGAGTTTACAGTGTCACTGTTAATAGTGCACAGGTCAGAATGGAGGGAGTGTCATGTGCTCCTGGACAAAGAGGAGGGCTCAGAACTCTGCTGGCGTCTGGAAAATCTGCGCCTTCCTCCCCCACCACACACACTCCCTGCAGGCTGCCAGTAAACAGTCCAGCAAGGCACCCACGCTTTTGGTTGGGATTTTTCCTACCCACCCACTCACATTACTGGGCTTGGAGATGATGCAGGAGGGATTGATATTTCACACACTGGCTGTAGTCTCTCTTCATGGACGCTGGCGTAAGACACGAGAGTCCTAAGCAGAGTTGATTACCCACAGCAATAGAAGTGGCCAGAACCTCATCATCTTTCTTGTGCTCATTCCTTGAAATCTAATTTCTAGTGTGACACAAAGAAGATCAAGTGACAGATGTGTATGTGGGAGTGTCACAGAGGAGAAGCCCTGCATTTAGGAAACACACCTCTTAAAATGGTTAGTGAGCCTGCTTGATCTTCGCCCTAAAGGGAGACATTAATTTTATCATAATGGACTACGAACAAATCGAGGGTTGTTAGTTCAGCCTTCCAAAACTGGTATGCAACATCCTTGAAAAAACACAGTTGGAGCCGGGCGTGGTGGTGCACGCCTGTAATCCCAGCACTCGGGAGGCTGAGGCAGGAGGATCGATGCGAGTTCGAGACCAGCCTGAGCTACAAAAGTGAGCTCAAGGCCAGCCTCAACTGCATAACGAGACCCTGTCTCAAAAAGACAAAAAAAAAAAAAAAGAAAAAGAAAAAGAAAAAACACAGTTGGCTTGCAAGACAGGCAAAAAGCAAAGAGCCTCCCAAAGGGCTGTCTCTCCAATCATTTTCTACATAATTTTCTTTCTCCTCCTAAGACATCTTGCCAGAGACGCTTGTAACACTGGGTAACTCCTTCCTGTTGCTGTCATCAGCAAGCCCTCAGCCTCTCCTCATTTTGTGAAAATGTCAGCAAAAGTCAAAGCATTCATTTTCCTTTTACTGCTCTGCACTTCTGGTTCTGTGCCATCCTCCCCTCCGGCTAGCTGAGTCTGTCTTCCAGTTTCTGGTTACTTGTGAAGTCAATGGCTATTGTGAATGGCATCATGAATTTTGTATATTTTTAGTTGATTATTGCTGATGTAGAGGGAAATTATTGATTTTTGTGAGTGTATCTTGTATCTAGTGTTCCCTCTAAATTCTCTTATCCGATCTATGGCCTTTCTGTTGACTCAGCTGAGATGATTTCACCTGCAAAATATAAACAAAAAAAAAAAAAAAAAAAAAAACAGGGGGAGGGAGGAAGGAAGGAAGGAAGGAAGGAAGGAAGGAAGGAAAGAGGAATGGGAGGGAAAAAGGAAGAGTAAAAGGAGAGTAAAGAAGAAAAAGAAACTGTTTTCCTTGGAACAGGTAAGAAGAAAAATCAGTATTCTAATGGCTAACATACACAAGAGCAGCAACAAATCGCATCCTTAAGGAGCAAGTTGTAATAATCATGTGGTGTAGTTTAATGGGATTAGACTACTTGGTCCGATGTGTGGCTCTGCTTTCCAGTCCAATGCCCAGCTTGTTCACTTCTGCCAAATGACTGCCTTTTATTACCTCTGTGTCTGCTCTGATGTGCTCACTCCTTCCTTGGCTATATAATACTGAATTTTTAAAAATGGTTCTATCTACTAAAGAGCAGAGTCGCTCGTTCTGCTTCATCTCAGAAAGCAGAGTAGTAACAGATTTCCTTTAGCATTTTTTGCCTTAACAGCCACACTCAACCTGTGAGCCTCCTCACCAGTACTCACAATGAGAAGAAAAAACTTTTTTAACTTTATTTATGTTATGGCAGGTTCAGCCTGCCCTGGGGGTGGGGCTGGCCACAGCATGTGGTGCTAGGGATTGAACCACGGTCCCTGCTGTTGCCTAAGCAGGTGCTTTAGACCACTGAGCCATCTCACTGGCCCAATATTCATATATATTTTCATTTCATTTCACTAGACCATTTTCAGAAACTGGGTCCTAATGGCATGTAGTTGCGCTTGCCAGGCAAGCACTTATTCTACTGAGCTATCTCCCCAGCCCTAATGGGAAAAAAAAATTAAGTACAGCATGAGAGAGCGGGAAGAAAATCTCCAGAGCAGTTTCCCAAGCAATGACATCTCAAATGTCCAAGCCAGAGTGCTTTCTGCTGCCTGATGATCTGAAGTCACTGCTTACTAATCAAGAGATTAACTGCCTCGATGTATACACAAAATGTCCTGAACTGAACAATATGTACAAATTCAGTTGTGCTCTCTGGGTGTCAGAGCAAGCTGGGAAAAGGTTTCTATGCAAGAGAAGAAGCCAGAAATATCTTAGGGTACTGAGCAAAGAAACCTACATGCCATTAGGATCAAGTTTCTGAAAATGGTCAAATGAAATGAAATGAAAATTTCTACATATATTTTTTTAAAAATCAAGAAATCCCTTCATAATTACTATCGGAATACTAGTGAGGATGCATACTTTAAACACTACTGAACAGATTTCTGCCTCTAGCTTGTCATAACCTGAACAGAATCCACAGCCAAGCCATACAATCGAGACACTAAGGTTAACTCTTGTGTTACATAGGCATACTAACCACACAGGGAGTACAAACCTTATGTGTTGCAAGTATGTACCGATAAAAAAGCTACCGACCATAACAACAAGGGAAGGAACAGTAATCTCTATACCTATTACACTGAGCAGAGGGAAAGACAAGCTTGTAACAATGGAACCATTCAAACTCCAGTCCTGCATAAACAAAGAAACAACAACCAAAAAAAAAAAAAAAGGAACCAACCCAGTTGCACTTAGAGGATTGTAAAGGACGTTGATTTAGCAAAGAAGAAATGTGTAATGGAATTAGCTTTAGAAAGTAACCCAGAGACCTGCAAGATGGTCCAGTGGTCTAAAGCACTGGTTTAGGGAAGCTTAGGCAACCTCAGGGACTGCAATTCAATCCCCAGCACTGCATGCTGTGCCAGCCTCAACCCCAGGTCAGGCTGAGCTGGCAATAATAATAATAATAATATTAATAATAATAGAAAGAAAAAAATCCTTTTTTAAAAAAAAGAAAGTAACCCAATGTTTTGTATCATAAAATTTGAGGAAAACATAAGACTTAATGGAAAAATTTTCAAATAAAACAACGGAACAATGATTTAGTCATTCAATGCCTAGTGTTCCATATTTGTAATTCCTATATATCAGAACATAATAATTTTTCCCCTCAAATTCTTGTTCCTTGAATTTCTCTAGGTAGCATATATGAATTTCATCCAAAAAAATCACCCTTCTCCATAAATATAGTCTCCATTAATATAGTCATCATTAAAGACAAAGAGCAATCAGTGGTATCATGAACTCATGAGAGACTGTATGCATCTTCTGTTAGTCACATTCCCACCACTGGACAACACGCAATACCCACAACTTAAAGGAGCAGAAGCTTATCTTGGTTTCAGTGGTGACAGTCCATGGCTCTCTGTCTCTGAGGAAGACGCAGCCTGGTGGGAGGGCTTGGAAGAGAAGGGTTGCTCCCCCCATGGAGGCAGGAGGCAGGAGAGACAAGAACCCACCCCTCCAGGTTGCCCTTTGAGGGGCGCACCCCTGATCAAGGCCCACCTCCTAGTGCTACAGATCCATTAGTGGATCCATCCTCCCATGAGGACACTGTCCTCTGATTCAGTTGTCTTCCAATAGCTCCATTTCTGAATATATAAGACTTAGGGATTTATGGATCTAAACAGTAACACATTTCTATGATGCAAATTCTGCCTTGTCTTAGTGATGTGTGCCATGATGAGCAATCAGCAGGGAGGTATTCTTTATTACTCTTTGGATTTTAGATTTTGTTGCATAACACACAGTTTTGTAGCAGTTGGTTAGCCCTGGAAAATGCTTTAGATTTTAAAGCAAGATGATGTATCATTAAGGGTTGTCTCAATTACTCTTCTCTCATTGCTGGGCCAAATGCTTGACACTCAAAATGAAGGAAGGAAAGGCTCATTTAGCTCACTGCTACTGGAGGTTTCAGCTCATAGTCAGCTGGCTCCAAGGCAGAGCAGCACATGGCAGAAAGCAGCCTTTCATGACAGCAGCAAAGAGCAGAGAGCAAAAGGGAAGAGTAACAGCAGCAGTGGCTACAGAGAGCAGGTCTGTCTCCCTTATGTTGCATCAGGCTGTCCACCCCAGGCTGGGTGTAGTTCCCACACCCAAAATCCCAGCAAAATACTCACACTCATAATCCCAGTGGATCACGAGTTAATCACAAACTGAAGAAGTCCATCCCATGACTGCATGAGGCTTTTGGGGGACAATTAGATACAAACCATGACAAGGCTTTAGACTCTCTCTCTAGTTATATTTGTTATCATTGAGTTTGGCTGATAGACACATGACTTATTTTGCTTGTGTCACAATGCTACAAATTAGTTCAGTCTAGACCAATTATTCTAACCCTAAATTCAACTTTTAACTCTGCCAGATGCTACTTGATAGTAGATTCCCCAATGCCAAGACTCTTGCCAACTGCACATTATGTTGTTGTGTAATTACAGCTCTCTAGTACTCAGTATGGTGCTATTAGCTCAAGCTGAAGCTCATTTAGTGTACATAATTATGGCACATCCTGCAGCAAATGCTGACCTACAAAGGCGGGGCTTTGGGTGTTATTTTTGTCTACTTCTACTGTCAGTATATGTAATTATTACCAGAACTCTAGATTTTGAGAGACTTGGATGCTTACATTGCATTTGCAAATACATTGGAATATCTAAAATCACGCTGGTGGCTCAGAGCTATTCTCCTTTCTAATGGTGATTGGATGTTAATACTATTTGAACAACACCTAGTGTTTGTCTGTTTGATTAGTGTTTTTGATTCTTTTCTTTTATGCCCAGTGGGACAATGACAAGCAGTAAAATGTTGCCAAAGTGTCCAGTCTTAAATAATTGTCCTGCTAGAGTTATAGCTTATCAAATATCTGCAATGCCTAAGACAGTCAACTTTGGCAAGTTACACTTCTCTGCCACCATTACGCTTAGTATTTCACGGCTTCAAATACCACCTTTCATAGTGTGGTATTTGCAACTGATAGTCTTGGTGTGTTGCAGTGGATCACGATTATAATGGGTCTTTTGGGGATATATATATATATATATATATATATATATATATATATATATATATATTCAGGAATCGAGCCAAACCTCACACTTCCCAGGCTGGTGCTGTGCCACTGAGCTACACCTGAGCCCTGAAAGAATATGGGGGTGGGGGGTGAGGAAGACTTCGGTTGCTTGGGCATTTCTTTGCTGAATTTGCTACTTCCTGTTCCTTAGTTAATATTAGACTTTTCAGCGGGCTCCCTCCATGCACCTTTCTCTTGGATTTAATTGCATTTTTTTAAAAAAAAGGTTAAGGTTTAACCCTAGCATGTATAGCTTTTAACTGAAATTCTCAATATCAATAAGTTTTCTTAGTTGTGCTGCGACAGTTGGTAAAATATTTTGGCATTTCCCATTAGACTAAACTAAGTGATTGACTACGCAGCAAAATGCGCAGCATCTGATTGATGTCAGGGAAAAGAGAAGTACTAGCTCCACCTGAAAACAGTCATCTGCCCATTCATCTACCCCAGAAATTTGCAAACAAAGATGAATGCGATGCAAAATACTCAGACTGTCCTTAAAGGTTAAATTTGAAATAGCCCTCTGTCTCCACCACCTCATCACCATCAGCCAAGAGATTATTGGAAAGAAACTGTCGTTCTGCAGGCTCCTTTGTACCACCAGCACTGCCAGCGCTATGCTATACAATGCCCAGCAGCCTCCACGCTGGGGAAGCCACTGCCCTTCTGCAGCGAGGTTCTCATTTGACCTAGTGGCCCTCATAGGCTGCAGCGTTCTGATGACCATTGATGTCCTGAAATGGGACCTGGGAAACTCCGAGTCCAGAAAAAAGAATGCTTAGGAGCGCTTAGAGCTGTTTTTAAGTATTTGAAAGCCTAACCTATAAACGAGGAATGAGACCAAGGTTTCTTAAAGTGTTTTTGCCATGAACCTGTGTGATGCCACTGGACTCTTGCAGAAAAATAGACCCACTGTAATGTGTAGGGTCACCAAGAAACCAATGATACTGTCACAGTTACGAAAATATTTTAAAACAATTTTTGGTATAGCAATATATATGCTAACAACATCAACCCTGAAACTGCAAAGCTAAACTGAACATAAATGATATATCAAGATTTCTGGGGCCAACTAAGATGTAGTACAAAAATATTTGTGATTTTTGTTGCTGACAGTTAAAGGAACTAATAATACTGCTGCAGTTTGTGCCCTTATTCAATTATTAAATTATTTGAAGAAAATTTAATAAAGGAAATTAATTGTCCCCCCTCTAGGTTCACAGGCCCCTGAACTGTGACTCCCACCCACCTAGTCAGCATCACTACAAGGACCGTATTGTTAGGCTCTTTCTATACCACAGAGGGTGGGGTTGGTGCAGTATGCAGTGCCGGAGATGGAACCAGGGTCCCTGGGGTTGCTGGCCCAGAAGTTAAGTATTCTTAAAGACACTAGCATCAGAAAAGAAATTAGGGCTTCATTTGCATAAATTAGAATGTGAATAATGCTTCCTAGAGTGACAGTTCTGCCTGGCTTGACCCAAGCTTTATATTCCTCCAATCCTAAGAGGAGGCACAGAAGAAGGGTGCTAGCTCCCAAGCATCACTTTGAGTTCTGGACCTTGCACTTGCCAAGCAGGTGCATGTGCCAATGAGCTATATCCCCTGAACATCAGTTTTTTTTTTTTTTTTTTTTTTTTTTTTTTTTTTTTTTTTTTTTTTTTTTTTTTGTTCTGTTTTTATTTTTTTTCAGTCTTGATGAAGACAATCCTGTAAGAGGTAGAATTCAAATGAAGGTATCTCAGGTCCCAAGGCCTAGTAGTTCTCATACAAAAATGGAGTTAATAATACTTGTAAGGTTATCACTCTGACACCTATAAAAAACATACCTCGAGCTGCATTTACTCTGTTCCTTCAAATCCTTTCAGAGAATCTCGCCAATGTCTGCTGAGTGCCCTCAGTGCTGACTAGCATAAGAAAAGTTACTTCAGCCAGAAGAAAAGTCTTTGCAAGCTTGGTCTGTACACAGCCACCATCTGTGAGCTTTCAAGGGTGTCCATCAGGGCCTGACTAAAGCCACAGGGTCACCATGCTTAGGATGCCTAGAATGAATTCCACACATGAGCCAGGTACCAGGAAGGCTGGCTTGGACCTCAGCAGTCAAGTTGAGGTGGTTCACTATTTAGAATTCATTCATGGACAGTGTTTTCCTCAGAGATTCTCCTGAGGGAAAGTTCTTTCATTGTCTCCAGTTGTCACTTGACCCTCCGGTCGGATTTCACAATTCAAGAACTATTTGTGAAACTGCCTGAAGTCACTTAGATAAGTTTTATCAGTTCAAGTCAAGTGTTGGCTCTCTTTCTTCTTGAGACAGCTGTGGGTGGCTGTTTTGCTAAACTATTGCTTCATCAATAAACCCTGGGCATTACCTAATACTTTTTATTGCCTTTTTGAGATAGGGTCTCTGTTGCACGTCATGAAGAAGAAAACAAAGACCCAAAACCAAAAAGAAAATTTGGAGCGCTTTATTAGCTGAGCTCAGTGGCGGCACTCTCCCAGGGAAACTGATGAGAATGCTTCCTGGGCAATTATAAAACAGGGTATTTAATGCTAAAAGCCACAAGTTAAGTAGTGGGGAGGGACAAGGTTTTGGTAAAATAAGGGAAAGAATAGAGTTCAGACCTAATAAGGGCAAAGGTAGGTCAACTAGGGCAAAGGTTAAGTCAATTTTCAACTTAAGTGTTGAAACACCTTGGATGGCAACCTGCACCTAAAAAGGCTTAGCAGGGGCCCAGCAGGATGGCTCAGTGGTCTAAAGCTCCTGCTTAGGAAAGCTTGGGTGGCTGTAGGGACCACGGTTCAATCCCCGGCACCACATGCTGCACCAGTCCTGCCCTCAGGGCTGGCTGAGATGGCCATAAAAATAAATAAACAAAGCAAACAAAAGTTCTGAAACAAGAAAAAAATAAAATTAAAAAAATAAAAAATAAAAAGGCTTAGCACATTCCCTAGTTTAGGATTGGGCGGGGTAAGCCCAAGAACAAACAGCTCATAAAATAGTACAAGATGGAGTTAATTAAGTTAGCTTGTAACAGTCTTGCTATGCAATTCAGGCTGGCCTTGAGCTCACTTTTGTAGCCCAGGCTGGTCTTGAACTTGCACCGATCCTCCTGCCTCAGCCTCCCAAGTGCTGGGATTACAAGTGCGTGCCACCACCATTGGCCACCTAATACTTTTATTGGCAGGCAGAAGTCCAGAAATTTTACAGGATGTTTGGTAGGAGTTATTGTAGCAAACAATATTTCATGAGAATTCCTTCTCTTACTTAAAATAAATATAAATCATAAATACTGGAATGTGTAGGTTGCTTCAACTACAGTATTTTGCTGCATTTGTATTTCACTGTATTATTTTGACTTCCTTTTGCAAATCTTTAAACAAACCTAATTGAAGAAAACCTTTTCTATGAGCCAGAGAAATATTTCAGAACTTTTTTTTTTCTTTTTTTTCCTTTTAATTTCTCACTGTTGGGGCTGGGGAGAGATAGCTCTGTGGCACAAATGCCTGCCTGGAAAGTGCAAGGTTGTGAGTTTGAACCCCAGTCCTGTGATAGATAGAGTGATAGATAGATAGATAGACAGACAGACAGACAGACAGACAGACAGACAGACAAATAGATAGATAATTTCTCACTGCTATGGTTTGTGTCTAGATGTCCTAACCAAAACTTCATGCAGCCATGTTCGAGAACTTCTAGAGTTTGTGATTAACTCATGATCTACTGGTATTATGGGTGATCCAAGGCTGGGATTATGGGTTTTAGTACTGCTTGGATTATGAGCCTGTGTACTCCGCCAGTCCAGAGCAGAGAGCTTGAATGCAATTTAAGAGAGACAGACTTCCTCTCTCTTGCCATTCTGTTGCTGCTGCTCTTCCCTTGGCTCTCTACTCTTTGCCGCCAGCATGCATGGTTGCCCTCTGCCGCGTGCCACTGTGCCTTGGAGCTGGCCGAGTATATACTGAAACCTCCAGTAGCTGTGAGCTGAGTAAAGCTTTCCTTCCTTCATTTTGGGTGTCCGGGTATTTGTCCCAGCAACAAGAGAAGAGTAACTCAGACACTCACCTATAAGAAACTATATAAATATTTTGTGAAATAAGACACACAAATAACTGACAAACACATAAATGCACTCAATGTACATATTACAAAAATTTACATCAAGTTTCTATTTTTCACCTATGAATTAAAAAGAGAAAGTTGGGGGCCCAGCAGGATGGCTCAGTGGTCTAAAGCGCCTGCTTAGGAAAGCTTAGGCGGCAGCAGGGACCCCGGTTGGATCTCCGGCACCACATGCTGCACCAGCCGGACCCTCAGGGCAGGTTGAGCCGGCCATAAAAATAAATAAACAAACAAACAAAAGTTCTGAAACAAGAAAAATAAAATAAAATAAAAAATAAATTCTTTAAAAAAAATAAGTTGAGTTGGAGAGATGGCTCAATGGTCTAAAGCGCCTGCTTAGGCAACTGCAGGGACTGTGGTTTGATCCCCATCACCACATGCTGCACCAGCCCCACCCCCAAGGCAGCTGTTCATCATAAAAAAATTTAAAAATTTTTAAAAATAAAAATAAATAAAGAGAGAAAGTACAATGAGGAGGCAAGGCAAGCCCTTTGGTGTGTGAGTGAGTTCAAAGGCAAGCAATCTAACATTATTTAACAAGACAAAAATCTTTTAAAACAATCATCTTCTTATGTCTTTTTAATCCAATAATATACTTTCTAAAAATTTATTCTAAGATCTGTGCACCTATGTTTATAGCAGCCCAATTTGTAATAGCCAAATCTTGGAAACAACCAAAATGTCCATCATTTGAAGAATGGTTAAAAAAAATGTGGTATTTTTATACAATGGAATACTACTCATCCATAAAGAATGATTAGTTTGAAGACTTCATATATAAATGGATGTATATTGAACATATACTCATTAGTGAAATAAACCAGACCTATATGTGTAAATATCATATAGTCTCCCTAATATAAGAACTTTAAAGAAGAAAACAAGAACTTAAGGGCATAACACAGCTGAATGTGTTATGGATTAAACAACGAAGTGACTGGAAGCAGACAAAGCAGAA
>PVJA010052787.1:0-12034 GCA_004027025.1 Myocastor coypus
CACACACACACACACACACACACCTATCTAAATGTTTATCAATTTACATTTAGCAAGAGGGCATAAGGGAGTGAGCCTAAGTGTGTTACAGTGATCATGGAAGGATCAGAAACTGTGACCTTGCTTTCCAAGACATCCACGAAATAGCTAGAATTCCTTTGCTAATGCTGTGGTGTCCTTTGGGATGGCAATGCAACGATAGTAATAGTAGCAACAAGAGATCCCTACACTGTTAGGCACTGTACTGGAAGTGGAAGATCCCTAACTTCACAATATCTCCACAAGAAAGGCAAGCAAAGAACAGTACCCATGGCAGCAGCTGCAACCATTTATTAATACTATTTTGCATATGCAGACCATAAAGTTCAAGGAGGTTGAATGGCTCATCAGGCCCACAGAATTAATTGGACAAGAGGCCTGGTTCAGTCCTTCAGATCTGACTGCATGATCCTTGCTCTTTCCCTAGGCTAGTTCTTCTCTCTCCACAGGGTTTCTACCAGAAACTTTTTGGGTCTGTGGAGGAGTTTACCTACACACTTTGGCAGACTTCAGGCTTCCTGTTACTCTGACATTAGTGCCTGCCCCGGGCCCTCGAATTTCACTGCACGAGGCAGCAATTATTAATGACTTGGAGATTTGCAGCACTCTTCACCAGAAGTGCTTTGAACAAAAACAAAAGGAACTCTTTTCTGGGTTGCTCTAGGATTCTTTGATTCTTTGATCCCAAGGAACTCTGCTTTCTGTAGGAGACTCCTCCATGGATGAGCAGAAGAAAGGCACTTTCTAGTCCTGCTTGTTCTGTTTTCCTTGCTTGTTGTATAATAAATCTCATCAATAGCAATAAACTTCTTTGTGATACTTAAAACTCCTTGTGAAAACTGTGGTGGCGTAGATAACTGAGGGGTGGATATGGTGGTCTCCAGGGCCTGACTGGCAAAATGCGTGCTGTATTCGAAGTACACTACATTTAAATTGTTAAATATAATAATTAAATATTATAATTACAGCAAATCTTTGTTCCAAGAATGTTTAGACGAATGGGTAGTATTCACATGCATGCATGCCCTCGATCTGGTGCCACAGACCCCTATTATTTTTCAGTTCTGATCCATCTAATGCCTCAACTTCCCCACAAAATATTTCTGTTCTTTCACACCAGGGCCAGATGGCCGGTTTCCACTTAGTACTATTACATTTTTTATCACAGGAATATTACAATAATTGTTTATGTTCAGTAATAATGCATGATTCAAGGCAAGGACTGTCTTTCATGCCTTCGTGTTCTGTGGGACTGTTTCCAACACTGAGCATTTTTAATAACCCCAAGGAGACTCGAGTTGAATGTCACTTTTCATTCAATAAATATTTAGTGAACAGAATAGAAAAGTCATACGCTGTCTGCCCTTCATATTTAATCCTAAGAATTACCAGTGTGCACATTCTGGATTCAAAAGTAGTGTTGGCACTAGACATTTAAAGCCAATCAGTTTAATGAAACTATTTTCCCCCTCAATTAAATATAAGCTTTCTATAATCATAGACAACACTGGACAACTGATAAAAAGATACCCAATCAAATAACACGCTCAATAAAAGCTAAAGTGTGCTGGCCCACCCCCGGGACGTGCTGAGAGGGCAATTGAGACTGGGTGTGGTGGTGCATGCCT
Organism: Myocastor coypus; assembly: GCA_004027025.1. Classification (NCBI taxonomy): domain Eukaryota; kingdom Metazoa; phylum Chordata; class Mammalia; order Rodentia; family Myocastoridae; genus Myocastor; species Myocastor coypus. The sequence goes on from PVJA010052787.1 coordinate 1,668, forward strand.
ATAATCCCAGCTCTTGGGAGGCTGTGAACAGGCAGATCACTACGAGTCCTATCTAGTAGTGAGACCCTGACCACCCTGTAGACACTTCCCCTTCCCCCAAAAAAAGCTAAAGCCCATGATTAGTTAACCAGTTATCTCTGACATCTGTGGACAAATTCAAGTATAGAAGTAGTGTAGTATACAAATAAACTCAGATACCAAGTAGAAGCAAGTACTCTCTTAGGAAGTTTAGTCAATTTCTTTCCACATATCCCCAAGCCTAAGGAGAAGACTCACCAAAAACTTTTTCTTACAATCAAATTTTTCATTTTGGAGCTGAGGGGATACCTCAATGGTCTAAGTGCCTGCCTGGCAAGCGCAAAGACCTAGGTTCAATCCCTGTTACCATTTGCCTTGCCGACCTGGGGGGTCATAACCGTGTAAGCAGCTAAAACCAGGTGTGGCAATACATACCTGTAATCCCAGTGCTGGGGAGGCTGGAACAGGAGAATCACTATGAGTCTGAGCTGTGTAGTGAGACCCTGTACAAATATATGAGTGAATAAATAATTTTTTAAAATTCTTTTCATTTCAGATATACAACTTAGTGTAAATCCTATTTGGTGTATTAATCTTAAGATATCATGCTTCACAGAATAAATTTATGGGGTTTTTTTTGCAAGAAATAAAACATCCTCACATCCTGTTATATCTTATTTGGTCCACACTAGTTGTCAACAGCAACTACTTCACTTTGTCAATCATACATTTCCAGTTTTGGGTGTCTTCTCTGAAAATTAGGTCCAGTATTTATCCAGGGATTAAAACGAGTGCCCCTAATTAGACCAAGGGTTGTTTTTGTTAAACTTTTACAACTAGTGTTAGTCCCGTGTAGACAAAACTGAATTCCAAGACCCCAGGACACCAGATGTCTATATTTGAGAGAATTGTATCACCAAGGGCTCAGAGACGGAGGGTGAGCCCCTCATTCTAGCCCTGCTTTGCCTTCTGTCTGGCTGCATAGCACTTCTACAAAGTCTCCTAGCTTGATTTTAACAAAGCTGCTATTGCTGTCAGTAGTGTCAAGTGACTCCGAAATGGCTAGATGTGCTCAGTGATTACTCCACAAGACAGAGGAGAGCCTGTTCCTCCTTCATTTTTAATATTAACATGATACCATCAACATTTCTGGTTTAAAATGTAATTCATATACATTTATTTCAGTGTTATATGATAGTCTATCATATAACCTTTCTCATAGTGAGAAAAATTAAGATAATTTCCTTGGGTTAGAATGCTTAAAATTGAGAGACAGAAAGTTCTCGAAATACACTGTTACATTGTTTTGAGAAAGAGTTGATGTTGGGACTGGGCAGATAACTCAGCAGGATAAGTGTATTCCTGGCAAGCTCAAGGGCCTGAGTTCAATCCCTGTTTCCCACTCCCTCAACCCAAAAAAGAAAGGCTTGATGTTCTTTGGAATCCTATGTGAATTGTACACAATGCTGTTTCCCTGTACCACTAGTGCAATTTATTAGTAATTGATTAAATAAAAATATTAGTTAAGATATTTTCATAATCTGTGTTATTGGAGTTTGTATTTTTCTACTTTTTTTTTTTTTTTTTTTTTTTTTTTTTTTTTTTTTTTTTTTTTTTTTTTTTTTTTTTTTTTTTTTTGTGGTACCAGGGATTGAACTCTGGACCTTGTGCTTTTTCTACTGAGCTATCTCCCTGGCCCTCATCTTTGTTTATCTTTCCATTTAATTCTATTTAGCTCTTAGTATATTTATCACTTATGACTGTATTATTTTATCCATTTATTTGTTTATTTGCATATTTACATATTTATTTTATATTTTAGGGAAGGGTCTACAGGGTGTTCAGGATCTCACTGCTAGATTAGACTCATAGTGATCTGCCTGTTTACAGCCTCCCAAGAGCTAGGATTACAGGTACACACCACTACATGCAGTATCATTTGCTGTCTCAGCTTGTCCTGGGGGCAGGGCCAGCACAGCAGGCCTGGGGATCAAATCCCGACTATATTGCTTTTTTTTTTTTTTTAGGTGGGACCAGGGTTCAAACTCATGACCTTGTACTTGACAGGCAGGCATTTGTGCCACAGAGCTACCTCCCCAGCCCCTCCAACTATATCACTTTAAAAGGAAAATCATTAACTTTTTTTATAGTATCTGTGTTGACTCAAGCTTATTGTTTGTTTTATATTTTAGTTTTTATATAAACTTTACATTTTGATGTTGTCATATGTATCACAATCTTATATAACTTTTTACTTAGCTTATTAGCTTAGAATCCCCTCGTATGCTAGAGATGAGATTTATTTTCACAATTTTCTCTTTCTTAAACAAATTTTTTAGGGCCTGGGAGATAGCTGAGGGCGAAGAGCACTGGCCTGACAAATGCAAGGTCCCAACTTTGATCCCCAGTATCACAATAGATAAATAAACAAACAAATAAATAAATATTAAAGATTTCCTTCTGTCCTCAATGTGGAATCAAGTTTCTTTCAAGTATTTAGTTAATTGTCTGAAAACTTTTTACTGATTAATCCATTCTCTCGCCTATTGATCTACTTTAAGAAATAAATCTTTTAATATGTCAAGCGTTTTATGTATATATATGAGCATCCTTTTTTTTAGTTCTTTAAGATTTTAGTTACTATACTTTTATATGATTTAGTAAGAAAAATGGTAACAGCTAATGTGTATACTGAGTGCTTGCTTGTTACACACCAGCATTACACTAAATAATTTCTTTTTTTAAAAAAAATAATTTCTATTTACTATAGTTTTCATTCTGTCAAAATTTATGATTTCTAGAAAATGTACCATTATTATTCTTGGAGTAATTACCTTTAGTGATTTTTGCCCTTCAAATGAATTTCATAATTATTATGAAAGGTTTTATAATTTCTTCCTTAAAATTATCAATTGTCATTTTTATGAATATTATCAAAATTTCCCCTGGGTCAGGGAGATAGTTCCCTAGAACAAGCACTTGCCGGGCAAGCGCAAGGTCCTGAGTTCGATCCCTGGTACTAAAAAAAAACCTTAAAAATTTCCTCCTAAATGAGCACAGCAGGATTGGCTCAGGCTGGTGCTGGAGAAGGAGCTGGACAGAGGCAGAGGAGGAGCCTCGAGTAGTGAGGGAGTGAGGGAAGGCAGAGGGCTTGCATATGACATGTGGTATGCAGCAGGGCCATCACTCAGCAGACAAACTGCATAGTTCAAAATTCTGTATGTAATCTTGAACGTTCTGGCAGCTGCACTAAACACGTACATTTATATTTTATTTTTTAAAATTTAGAAGAAAAAAGATATTTTAAACAAAGCTGTCTTAAACGTCACTATTCCAACCACACACCAATATAAAAACTATGGACAAGATAATTTACTTTCATTGTTCATATTTGAAATGATCTCTTTCACAGATACATTTGTCAGTGTGGGCCAAGTCTGTATCTACTACCAAATAGCTGTAAGTGGCCAGGGACTACAGAATTGAGACTACAAGGAGGGAAGCCATGACTAGGCAAAAGAACTAATGTGGCACCTGAAACGGGCTGTTCCACGGGGCAAACAGGGAATGAATATTGAGGATCCCCCAAAGTCAGATAACCACAAAGTCAGCCCATTTGGAAAGTGTTTACATATTATAAAGAGTTGAGCAGTGGTGTAGATCTTGTTTGGGTAGCAATATTTAATCTTTGGATATACTGTATTATTTTAGGGTGAAGAAAAAATATGAAAACAAGGAAAAGAGCATATTTTAAAAGTATATTTTTGATATTTAAAAGTAGATTTTGATATTTTTTTATGTACATGGGTGTTTGGGGAAATGTCATGGGAATATGAAATGAAAAATTGAAAAACTTGTTCCAAAAATGTGAGGGTATTTGAGGGAGAAAAAAAAAAAAACTTACCTTCTTTTTGTTTATTTAGACAAAGATTTTGAACTATCTATTAATAATAAAACACAAGACAGTACTTTTCTATGTATCTGTGGAGAGCATAACAAAATAGAAAGTTTGTTTACTTCCTGTGGTCTAGAAGTTCAGAGAAGCAAATCCAGGGCTAAGAGAATAAATGCGTATCCTTATGTTTATAAAGGGTAACATAAAGGGTAACCCAACATTTTCAAGAAACAATGATGATCAAATAACGTCATCCAAAGGCACCAAACACCAAGACTCTTAATTTTTTAGACTGCCTTGCCTTCTGGTTAGCAATCACTCATGCCCCACTATAGAAAACAATGAAAGACAAAGTTCATGCCTTCAGAAATAATAAGGCAGTGACATGAAAAGGAAAAAACTAAAATAACAGCAGGTTAAGTAGGTAGCAGTAGTGAGTGAAACAGATTCGAGTAGGTTCAAACTACGTGTAGTCACTAATTAAAAGTTAAATGCTTTTTAAATGGGTATTTATGGAAAGATAATGCATCAATCCCTTAGGGAGAAGTTTTAGCTCCAAAAAGCATTGCTTGGCTCTAGGGTTCTTATATGGGCTCTTAATGCAGACTCTTATTTAATAAAGTTGAGGCAGCCTAAGCTATGTGCAAGTATCATTTTTGAGATTCACCATCCTGTGACAAGCAGTGTCACACAGGCTTAAATATATTGGGTGTTGAAAGCTCTGAGAAATATAGGAAAAAATTTAAAAATGCTCCAAATATCAAATTGTGAATGCAAATAATTCCGATGAAGTGGCCAGGCTGGATGAGCTTCTGACCCCATTCATTACATCTGCTGTCCAAATCCTGTTGGGCACATTAACTGCCTCTTCTCTAATTATGTTTCTTCATTCATGAAGCAAAGATGTTAATAGATTGTCTTTCTTAGTTTTTCAAATGGGATTTTAAAATCTCCCCCAAAATAGAACTTTCAAAAAGAGTTATGTAACTCCATAAAATGGTATTATGTGGCTTTATGTGAGAAAAGGGTTTATCCATAAAATGCTGATATTAATAAATTGTCTTACATAGTCTTCCCCCGAAACGTTATGATGGTAAGTGTTCACAATGTTTAGGGAACAATTCAATAAAATAATGAATGCAAAGTGATTAACACTTGCCTAGCACTTAGTAACACTTGCCTAACACTTGCCTAGCACCTATCAACTAAGTAGTTGATAAATGTTACTGTTTTAAGAAGTTTTATTGAGGCATAATTTACACTCTAAACTTTTTAAGTGATTCAGTGATTTTTCATAAGTTTAAAGAGTTGTGCAGAAGTCTCCACAATCTAGTACTGGACATTCTCTTCTTCGCTGTGTACAGCTGGTTCCCATTCCCAGACCTAGTTCTAGAAAAATCACATCTGCCTGTCCAGAATTGAGTTTTTCTAAGAAATGTATGCAACATAAATTGCACAATGTATTATTTTTTGTGTCTGGCTTCTTTCAACAGTTTCAAGTTCAACTATGTTGAAATACTGCATTAAAAAAGACAATCTACTTACTAATTTTAGCTGTCAATGGCTGGATTGAAAGACACACAGAAAATTGATTAGTTACGGTGTGAGGTGTATCTACATGGGTGGTTCCAGAAATTATTGGCATGTGGGTCAGCCAACCAAGAGAGGAAGAGGTGCTGTGAAAAGGGCAGCACTACTCAGTAGCCAGTGGGCGCAGATGGAGCACCTTTGCTTGTACACGTCCATGTGCACACATTCCTGACTGGTCTTGAGAGCTAGCAGGTTTTGTTGCCAGCATCTATGGGCATGAAACTACAAAGTCTTTAGCGTTCGTAAGTAGGCTTACCCACCTCTCCTCAGGGGCTTCTGGGCAGTCAGTCTTGTACTGACATTGCATAAATGGCTCTTCTTTCTCCTTCTCAGGTTTCCTGCTCCTAGGATTCAGATACTACTGGTTTCCCACAGCTCCACAGCTGGTACCAGCCAGCCTCAGATCATGTAAGTCTGTCTACTAAATCATTTATTACTATTACTCTTATATACACACTCCATTAGTTCAGTTACTTGGAAGAACTTGGACTAATCCATTTGATGGATACTCGGGTTATTTTCCTTTTGGAGAAGTTGTGGATAAGGTTGCTATGAATGTTTCAATCCACATCTGATGTGGACATTTCTGTTAATTTCTTTTTGAAATTGCTAAATCTTTTTCCAAAGAAATTGCATCACTAATGTATTTCTGTCTCCTTCACCATCATTTATGGTTCCCCTATTATTTGATTGTAACTATTATCTGTGAAATGGGTAAATCACTGTGCTTTTAATCTAAGTTTGTCCAAAGACTAATGATTTTGAATAACTTTTGGTATGTTTATTGACCTTGTTTTTTTTTTTTGGTAAAATATCTATTCAAAAATGTGTCATTTAATTATGGAAAATTTCTAGACCAGTTTGTCCTGGCTCTTACTGGTTCATATGAAATGTTCGCTTCACTTTGTATATTGTATATAGGTTAGAAAATGAAAAAAATGTGTCAATAACATTGCATGAAATAAACCTGATCTTGTGTTTCCTCTAGAAAAAAAAAATTGTCATTTAAAAATTTAGTTGTCTTTCTAATGCTATTAATTTCTAAGATTCAAATCTTGTATTCTAGTTATTTCTTTGTCAGACTAGTCTCTGGCTTATCTTTCCAATTTTTTAATGTCATATTGTGCAGAGTAAAATATTTAAGTTTAGATGAGTTCAAACTTATCCTTTTTGCTTTGTTTGTGCGGTAGGGTCTTGATAGGTAGTTCAGTCTGACTTCAAACTTGTGATCTTCCTGCTTTAACTTCCTACATAGTCTTGAATTACAGTATCATTACTTTTGACTAATTGGATAATATTTATTTTTTAATAGATCCTGTTTTTGAGGTCATGGCTAAAATGTTTTTCTGAAGTCACAAGGATTTTCTAAAAGTTTTTCATTTTCTAGAGATTTTAGTCTTAGTTAGTGCATTTAGATATATGCTCTGTTTTGGGTTAATTTGTATGTATGTGTATGTGTGAAGAATCTGAATGTTTTTCCCCTTTTATCATTTTCATATATATGATATATATATGAAATATATATATCATATATATATATGAAATATATAAATATATATATCATATATATATATATATATATATATATATATATATATATACATTTTACTGTCTCAAAATTTGTTGAAAACACTGTTTTCTTTCACAGAGATTCTTAACATCTTTGTTAAAAATAAGTTGATATTTTTGTGGTAGTAGGGACTGAAATAAAGGCGTTTGGACTTAGCAACATTTCTGATCTTTTCAGCCAGAATCTCACTAACTTTCCCAGCCCTGAATGTGAGTTTCTCTTCTCTCAGCCTCCAAGGTGCTAAGGTTATAGGCACATGTCATCATCCTGGCTTCGATTTTGTTCTCTTGGTCTGTTGCTGGCACAATCCTATTAGTATTGTAGCCTTATGACTATAAAATTGGATAATCTTGTTTTTCACACTAATCATTCTTTCTTTTCAAAACTATTTTGACTGCTCTAGGTTTTTAACATTGTCATGTGCTTTCCTATCTTTCCCAAAACTTGCAAGGATGAGGTCATGAAGACATGTAAAAAAAAAAATCAAGATGTGCTATGTATAAGTGCCAGCTGCCTTGGTGAATGTCATCATTATGTGTGCAAACATGTACTAGTAAAATATTTTTTTTTATGTTTGTATTGGTTCTTTAATAAAATGCCTTTGCTTTCTTGAGGAGAAGTACTTCTTTATAAGATTGTTCTTAATTGCTACAAGTAATAACTCTCAGTTCTCTTATCTTCTGCTTGGGATTAGCCAATAGAACTCATTGTATTCAGTTACAAATCATCAGTATAAAGTTGAGTAGAAATGAGGAGAACTGAGATTTTTGCCTTGTTTCCAGTCTCAGTGGGAAAGTATTTGTTTTCCAGAAGTGTGATACAACTGTTTTGCATATTCCTTTTTGTTCAAGCTGAGCTAATTAAGAGTTTTTATCTTGCAAAAATTATTATCATTTCTCATCTGATTTTGATGCTGATTATGTTTTATGTCTAGTTGTCCCCCCAAAGCCTCATGCAGTCATGGGGTAGGCACTTCTGTAGATAGAGACTTGACCCATGAGTCACTGGGATTATGTATTTTAGTATGGATCTAGAGTTTGAGACTTGATCTGTGATCCTGGGGATTATGTGTTTTAAGTACTTCTGGGATTATGGGTATAGCCTAAGGCAGATAGGCTAAGGCAGAGCCCCTGACATAATTTAAAAAGAGAGACAGAGAGACAGACTCACGCTGCTGCTCTCTGCTTCCCTGTTTGGTTGGTTGCCTCTGTTGCAGTTGTTGCTGTTCTGCTGCCATGAACTGGATGCTCTCTGCTCTGTTCCACTCAGCGTTGGGCCAGCCGAATATGGACTAAAACCTCCATGAACCGTGAGCTAAATAAACTTTTCCTTTTTTCATTTTAAGTGTCTGGTATTTGTCCCAGCAACAAGTAAAAAGTAACTAAGACAATGCTTATTGACAAAATCATGGAATTTTCCCCAGTATTTTCTGAATTATCCCCGTTAGAAGACTTCTGGGTACCAGAACTGGCTGGCTGCTCATTGCTAGCCAATCCAATGGCTTCTTCCAGCCAACATGACTGCTCTGGGATGGTCTTGCCTTTATTTTCATAGCCAAGATTCTTCTGCTCACTCGAGTGTAACATTCTTAAATATTATTCTCTAAAACAATCATTTTCAATTACCAGTCTTAACTGAATCTTGCCCTAGTATCTAGCATAAAACATCTTTACAACTGAAGGAGCTACACATGCAGGGCTCCATGTCCCAGCCGCCACTCTACTACCTCCATCTCTGTGATCTCAGAAAATATGGCAACAATGACTCATGAAAGGTCAAGCACTTGTAGCAAGCAGGCCACTTCAGTTTCCACTAGCTGAATTATGAGCAGACACGAGTCATTTACACAGTACTGAGGATGCAGAGCAGCAGTAGAGCACTTGTCTGGAGAGTGTGAGCTCCTCAAATTGACCTTCAGAACTGGAAAAAATAAATCAAGGTCCTTAAACTGTTTATTCCAGGTGTACTTGTTTCAATAAGTTCATTAAACAAGCTGATAAAATGTGAACGGAAAGAGAATTTTCAGAGGAATGTATTATGTTAGTACTATAAAGGAGAGTTTCTTTAAAACTTACATTGAAAAAAAAATTAAGTTACTTTGCATGAGACAATGGTGCAATGATTCTCTCTTTCTTGGAATTGTGATTCTCCTCTTTGCATCCTCCCCAGCCCTGGGATTACAGGTGTGCATCACAACGCCCAAACTTGGTCCTGGTGACTGATTCCGCACCCCTGGGCGCTGAGGCCAGCAATGTGTGTGGTGCCAGGGATCCAACCTTGGTCCCTGCGCTTTCCTAAGCAAACACTTAGTCCACTGAGCTATCTTGCCAGTGCAGTGTCACCATTCTTTTTTTTCTTTTTTCTTTCTTTCTTTTTTTTTTTTTTGTGGGACCTAGGTTTGAACTCACAACCTTGCACTTGCCAGGCACGCATTTGTGCCACGGAGCTATCTCCCGAGCCCAACAGTGCCATTATTCTTGAATGTAATTCTTTCCACAATTCTGATCACAAAACAAATTGGATAAGAACTGAATGAGGGCCCGGCGGAATGGCTCAGTGTTCTAAAGCGCCTGCTTGGGAAAGCTTGGGCGGCTTCAGGGACCGCGGTTCAATCCCTGGCACCACATGCTGTGCCAGCCCTGCCCTCAGGGCGAGCTGAGCCGGCCATAAAAACGAGTGAATAAACAAAGCTTCTGAAACAATAAATAAATAAATAAACAAATGAATAAATAAATAAAGCTTTAAAAAAAAAAAAAAAAAAGAACTGAATGAAATTTCTCTGTAAAGTCGACATTGATCCTAACCATTGAATTTGATTCAGTTTTTGTGAAATTTATTTTGTGATCAGAATTTTAAAGATTAAATTCATGAACTGAGGTATCATGGTGCTTATAAAATAGTAGGAAAAGAAGTGTAGTGTTCTAGGGCTGGGCAGATAGCTCAGGGGCACAACTGCCCACCTGGCAAAAGTGAAGTCCTGAGTTCGATCCCTGATTCTGAAAAAAAAAAGTAGGATTCAAACTTTAAGGTTTTGTGTTAAATTTTCATTCAAAATACATGCAACATTTTTATTTATTTAAAATAATTTTAAAAATAACCTTGGTGTCATAGTTAGGATTTTATGGGAGGTATGCAGAGAATAATTAGCAGACTCAGATTCAAAACTTTGAAACATCATGATCAGGTAGGAGATTAGGTCTGTGGCAAAGCCAGTGAAAGAAATGGGTGAGCTGGGCGTGGTGGCGCACGCCTGTAATCCCAGCACTTGGGAGGCTGAAGCAGGAGGATCGATGC
>PVJA010052788.1:0-12245 GCA_004027025.1 Myocastor coypus
GGTTCAAACTCATGATGTTGCTCTTGCCGGGCAGGCACTTGTACCATGGAGTTATCTCCCCAGCTCCTAGTTTATCTTTATAGCTAATTAATATTCTATAGTATAAGAATACATCCTTTTTGAGCTGGGCGTGGTGGCTCACACCTGTAATCCCAGCACTCGGGAGGCTGAGGCAGGAGGATTGGTGCGAGTTCGAGACCAGCCTGGGCTACAAAATTGAGCTCAAAGCCAGCCTCAACTGCGTAGCGAGACCCTGTCTCAAAAAGACAAAAAAGAAAAACAGAAAAACATACTTTTGAAGGAATGTTCAAGAATGAATTCTTCTATTCATTATCATTTCAGTTGTTTCCAAGATTAGTTTCCAGTATCTACTTTTTTAATGCATTTAGGTCACGGTCTACAGGGTCTCATTACACAGATTAGACTCAAAGTGCTTCTGTTTTCAGCCTCCCAAGTGTTGAGCTTACAGGTAAGCACCACGATGCCCATTCTGAATCACTCCAGGGGCAGAGCTGGCATGGCATACCGGGGATCGAACCCTTGCTGCTGCATGGTCAACCCAGTTTCCAGTATCTATTGCTTTAATTTAATTTTATTGTTTCCATGGTGTTACAAATTAATTTCATTTTTGTTTTGAATACTAACAGTTTGCTAAGACATGAGCAGGTATGATATATACATTTTTATTTCTTGCTAGTATAATTTTGTCAGTTTCCCTTTTCTCTCATTCATTTTGAATACAATGACTCCTTCAATCTCTTGGGAATAATTATTTCCTGCTATATAGTTTTCTGTCATCCATTTCATCATTTTTATTTTACATTTACTTATTTTGTCATGTTTGTATTTATCTTCATGAATAAAAATGTATATTTTACCCAGACATGATGACTCACACCTGTAATCCCAGCACTCCGGAGGCTGAGGCAGGAGGATCAGTGTGAGTTTGAGACCAGCCTGGGCTACAAAAGTGAGCTCAAGGCCAGCCTGAACTGCATAGTGAGAACCTGTCTTAAAAAGGCCAAAAAAATGTATATTTTACTTTATTATTTTCATTTTTATTTTTTATTCATTTTAATGAGAAAAAAGATAAAATAGCAATGAAACAGTTTCAAAACAGGTTACTAGGACAGTTATAATAATGTATTTCATATTTAATATATTTTCATATTTTTGGCTCTGAAGTAGTTACTCAGAGGCCAAGATGTAGACATGATATTTTGTCTAAATAATCTTAGTACAAACATATATATATATATATATATATATATACAGGTTTTTTACCACAAAGTTGTTCTTTATTTTTATCCCCCTTTTCTGTTTTGTTTTGTCAGAGATGAGTGATCCACTGCAGCTAAAGAAACTGTATTTGGAGAAGTTTTTAAAGGACCTTTTCATACTTGATAGCAGTCCAAATATTGTAGGTACTTGAATGCAGCAAGATAACTATATATAGACTAATTGTCCACAATAGTAGTGAGTTATCAGCACAATTCGTGATTGTCCGAGGTTGCTGACTTGAGACTTTTACAACACAGCATAGTACTATAGATTTATTTTTTCATTCCTGTAGTTTCACTTTTCTGCTGGTTGATAAAGACCAACTTAAACAATGACCTATATGACTAAAAATGGAAGTTTTGTTATCTGATAAGGCCAAGCAAATCCCCTAAGGATTTACCCTGGAATTATGTACAGTGACTTATGAATCTTTTGTCAGTGCCAGCCACCTGGAAGAGTCATGGCCATTGCTTGAGGAATTTGCTCCCTGTGAAAGACTGAGGGATTTTTTTCTCTCTTGCAACAACCCAAATGGGTGAAAAAGATGTGGAGTTTTTGTACAATGGAGTATTATCCAACTATAAAGAAATATATTCTCAAAGCCTTCATAGGAAAGTGGATGCTACTTAAAATTACACTCACAAGTGAAATTTATCAGACACACGTGTGTAAATATCGTATTGTCTCCCTAGTGTAAGAACTCAAAAGATGAAATAAAAACTGAAAAGAATAACAGTTAAATATTTAAACATTAAATAACATAGAAAGAGAAAGGAAGGAAGTTAGGAAATCTAGCAAGGGAAAAACCATGCATTCATATAAATAAGATGGTTAAGGCAATGGTCCTAAGAATTTCTATCAGTTTTTTGAAAATAGTAGTTAATGCTATTTTCAAACAAATTAACTTTTTTTTTTCATTTTTGGCCTCATAAGGCGCGCTTTTACTTTGTAAGTTAATGTATTAGGTAGTTTTCTCGCACTGTTCATGAAATACTTGATATTCCAAATGAAGGAAGGAAAAGATTATTTAGCTCACAGGAGAATTCAGTCTGTACTCAGCTGGCTCCAAGGCAGAATGGCAAGAGACACAGAACAGCACTTCATGGTGATGAAAAAGATCAAGAGAGCAAAAGGAGAAATAGCAGCTCAGTCAGCTAGTTAACCTCTCCCTCCCTCCTCATATTTTAATAGAGAGTAGCTGCCCTTGTACACTCAAACACATAATTTCTACACTGAATCATGACTCAGTAGCAAACTCCAGAAGCTGTCCCATGACTAGGTGAGACTTTAGGGAGACAAGCTGGCATAATCCATAACATTCTATCCCTGGATTTTAGTCATCCTTAAGAGTTTCCAAAGTCTTAACAGCTTCAGCGTTGCTTAAACGTCCAAGTCCCAAGTCTCTTCCAAGATTTAAGGAAAACTCTTAGCTATGAGTCACTGTACAAATGAAAATTTAGGCACTTCCAATATTCAAAGGCACAACATGAACATTAACATTCCAAAAGTAAACACAGAAGTACACCAAGCAATGGGATCAATGCAAGTCCAAAATTGAAAAGGTCTAACAGTAAGTCCTACAGTTCCATGTGAGACATCCAGAGTAATTTGTAGCAAACTCTAAGCTCTATGTGCCTGAACCACTATGACTTTTCTGCTGGTAGCTCCCATGGCTTCTCTGCTAGGCTGGCTTGCTCCCTTCTTGCAGATGACCTATCTTCCTCGCTTTTGCAAACTTCTGGAGTGTCCACTAAATAGGCTTCTCACTTACAGGTTTATTCACTCTACGCTTAGGTGCAAAGTGCCTGGCTTCACAGGCCTTCTTCTGAAATCTAGGTTAAAGCCTTCTTAACCTCAAGTCTCCTGAATTCTGCAAGTGCCTAAAACCAATGCAATTTGGTTTATGGCCAGGTCTGTTGCCACCTGGAGCAAAAGCCAGACTTTTTTCTCTTTTGGTTGTAGGGGTTGACTAGCTGGATCACTGAGCACTCTAACTTTGAAAAACAAACTTTCCATTCCAGACAGTATTCTGGAAATGCTGTGGCCACCACTGACATTCTGGACCGTGTAGTTCTGGGGCTTATTCCCCAAGGCAAAGTCCCTCACCCTTGTAGTTCAGAGGTTGCAAAAAGTGAAGCATTGCAGCCTTCTTAATGTTCTCAGACCATCTTTACTATTCTCTTGCTCCTTCTCTGCAGTGGATTTCCTCTCAGCTCAATCTTTGCACTCCATGGCTTAATTGGAGCTTCCTTTCTGGCCAAACACACATTTTAAATCATCCTGCTTTGTTCTTTGCTGTTGATTCTCAACATGAATCTGGCTAAAAGCCTGCAATAATAGTCATGTCACTGCTTCAACATTTGGCTGCTTTGAAATTTCTTTTGAAAGATTTATCAATCCACCATGCTTAATCTCACTCTCTTGGCAAAGTCTCTGAACATGAACAAAATACAGACAAACTTTCTCTAAGCCAAAACACATATTGTGTATAGTCTGACACTCAACGAAGTCCTTCACAGAAGAGTCCTCCCCAGCATGATCATTACTCTCAGGATTTCTATGACAAGAATTTCCCATACTGAACAGCTGAAGGTGTCCCAGCACTTTCTTGTAGGCAACATCTTTGAACTTTTCCTATCACTTCCCATAAACTATCCTCCAAAACGTGTAATCTGTATAGCCACGTTTAACCACAACAACAAATCCACTCTTTCAGTTCCAAATACTCTCTCAGTTACTCTTTCATCATTTCTGCGACAAATACCTTATCCCCACAATGATTGAATAAAATGTTTATTTACTTCACAGTTAATGGAAGTTTCAGTCAGTAGTAGGATGGCTCTAAGGCAGAGTGGCACATGGCGAAAAGCCATGTTTCATAGTGGTGGCAAAGAGCAAGAGAGCAAAAGGAATGGCAGCAGCTCAGACAGTTCAGACAACTAGCTAGCCTCTCTCCCTTCCTCACATAGTAAGGCAGTGCATCTGCCGCAGGTCACTCACATCAATAATCTCAGCATTGGATCATGAATCAATCACAAACTTCAGAAACTGACTCATGATTGCATAATGCTTTTGGAGGAAATTAGACACAACTGTAACAATTAAATATACAAAGATTAATATATTCCATTGTTTTCTGTTTTATGTCATGCCTTTATCACAGTTAATACAATAACTTGTACAATAACTCAATACAATAATACAATAACTCTGTACAATAACTTCAAAATCTCAGGCACTTTTGTTTTGTTTTGTTTAATTGTGTTTGAACCAGAGATTAAACTAAGTACCTTGTACGTACCAGACAGGCACTTATGTCACAGAGTTATATCCCAAGCTTTCTCAGACATTTTAAATTAATTTTTTAAAATAAAATTCAACAAGGACTATGTCAACTAAGACTTCTGCTACATTATACTGAGATTCATTGCTATTGATGCAACTGTAGAGACCCATAGATATTTCCCGGTGGAAAAGCACCATGAATTTATGATGTAAGATTATTTTTACAAAGAAAAGATATAGATAGATAGATAGATAGATAGATAGATAGATAGATAGATATTTTAGTATTATGGCTGGCTCAGTCTTCCATGGGGGGTGGGGCAGGCACAGCATGTGGTTCTGGAGATGGAACTGCAGACTTTGTGGTTGCCTAAGCTCATCTAAGCAAGTACTTTAGACCAATGAGCCATCTCACAGGCCCCAAAAAAGAGTTTAATTTAATTTTGATTTTATTTATTTATTTATTTATTTGTTTATTTATTTATTTATTTATTTTGCAGCAACATGTATTGAACTCAAGTCCTTGCGCTTGCAGGAAACCATTTACTGTACTGAGCTATCTCCCTAGCCCCAACAAATATGGCATCTGTTTGTGTTTTAGGGAAGGGTCTACAGGGTGTTCAGGGTCTCACTACTAAATTGGACTCAAAGCGATTACCTGTATGCAGCCTCTGAAGAGAAGGGGTTACGGGCACATGCCACCATGCCCACTCTCAATTGCCATCTCAGCGCACCACAGGGGTAGAGCCAGCACAGCTCGGCATGGCAGGCCCAAGAATCAAACCCCAGGACGTTGTGCCTGCTTGCAGGCACTTTAATCTGCTGAGCTATTTGGCCAACCACTGATTACTTTTATTTTATTCTTTTAATAAATGTTTACATAGGCCTAGTGTTGTAAGTTCACTGACAGATATTTTAATGCTTTTCTGATATTATAAATTGATATTTTATTTCATTACTTGTTTAAAGGGTAGCAACATAGCTCAGTGACTTAAGTGTCTGCCAGGCAAGTGGAAGTCTTGAATTTGATCCCTGGAACCTTCCAAAAATGTATACATTATTACTTTTTAAATTGGTGATTGTTATAGAGATTCTACTTTTTATTACACCTACAATTTATCCACCAAATGGCCACGTTTTATTTTTTATATTTTCTAGTATCATACTCTAGAGATGTTGAATAATGTACTCTCGGCTGGGCGTGATGGCGCACTCCTATAATCCCAGCTGAGGCTGGGAGGCTGAGGCAGGAGGATCGGTGCAAGTTCAACACCAGCCTGGGCTACAAAGTGAGCCCAAGGCCAGCCTGAACTGCAGAGCGAGACCCTATCTCAAAAAAAAAAAAAAAAAGAGTCTACTTTCACAGAAAACATTATCTTTTCACTAAAAGAATCGCTTCTATTTAAAAGTTGCTATTTCAAAGTAATATTCTTGGATTTCACTTCTGGTATCCATTTATTGCCTTGGAGGCATAATCTGTGTGGTCAGTTTGGAAAAAGAAGCTGTGTATCATACCTATATCATTTTTTTTTCATTTATGTATTTGGTACATGGTCTTGCTACGCAGCTCAGGCTCATAGTGACCCTCCTGTTTTCAACCCCCAGGGCTGGGATTACAGGTGTGTGCCACCACACCCCACCTCCAACTTGGCTCAGCACACCTAGGGTTGGGGTTACCATGGCATGCAGGACTGGGGATCGAGCCCTTGTCCCTGTGCTTGACAAAGCAAATAGTTAATGTGCTATGCTATCTTTCCAGCCCTTCATTTTTTATGGAAATGAAAATAAAATACACTTGTGCATAGGTGAAGGTGGTGAGAAGTTCAGCCTAGCCTGATCTGGTGTGTAATTCTACTTCTGCATTTCCATGACAGGGAAGGTATTAGCTGCAATTTTCACCACCATTTTCCAACATTAGTTTTACTGACGATAAACGTGAATTATGTCTTTTTCCTGTACTCCACATCTGTTCTACAATAAGGAGTACATTGTGAATTCAATTATCAATTTAATCCTCCTCCATATCCACTGAAAAAATATGTAATTGTCATTTTATTTTATTGGCTTATTGTATTAAGTAAAATTAATCATAAACGTATAAAGTATAGTGACAAGAATATATCTTTCACTTTCTATTGAGGAAGATCTTATTTTGAATCCAAAGCATTATGTTTACTAAAAGATTCTATTACTATATTAAGAATATTTTATTTAAATCTTGTTTTGAAAGGTGTGATCATATACCTACAATCTTAATCTCCATTATGAAAAGTGTTTATTTTATTTAATATATTGTAATTTCAGTAAACAAATCGATAATTTAAATTGTATACACAGCTATGAAAAATATTACAATCAGATTTTGTGTCACTCAAATTTGTTCATCCGCTTTAGGCATTTGGCTGACACCTCAACAATTAATTACATTTGCATGTAGAATCAGTTCACAGATGTAGCAAAACATTTTTTTTTAATTCTTTCTAGCTCCACAGCTTGTTTAGATATTTTACTTTTCTACTTATCTGGTCTTGAAAAATGGATGCTCCTTTTAATATAAATAGTTTGTATTCCACAGAGATTATAAAAATTTCTATTTTTATTCACATATATTATTACATATCTATTCAATATATCATATCTAATTTATATACTTCCTTCTGTGACATACTTCTTATGTTAGAAACTGAAAACATGGACTGTACCAGATACTTCTGCAGTAAGCATTTTTAAATGTTCTTTAATAAGGTATGTACAAATGGCTTTAGAGTATAGGTGATTATGACTGCTGTAATAACATTTGTGTGAGTGTAAACTTACTTATTTCTGACATGCTAGGACAGGTATCTCCTCTTATTACTGATATATTGCTTATAACAATTCCTTGCAAGTTCATAGAATCATAAATCTCTTTTCTCATATCATCATTTTCTCTGTCTTTATAAAAAATCTTTTTAGAAATGAATTCTCACTTTGATACAATCAACTGAATCATATTATGCATGCAGTGTAAATTTATTTAAACAAATTCTTATACCCATAAATTGAAGAACATGAAAATGTAATAAGATACTATACATTTTAAACATTGAAATTTTTTTTTAAATTTTATTTATTATTTTTATTCTTGTTTCAGAACCTTTGTTTGTTTATTGAATCATTTTTATGGCCGACTCAGCCCGCCCCGAGGGCAGGGCTGGCGCAGCATGTGGTGCCGGGGATTGAACCGTGGTCCCTGAAGCCACCCAAGCTTCCCCAAGCAGGCGCTTTAGACCACTGAGCCATCCCGCCGGGCCCCTGAAATTTTTGATAAAATACTTAATGTGAAAGATGTGTTTGAGAAACTCAGCACTTTGGTATATAATATTTAGTTTATTTACAAATGATAAACTATTCCAAAAAACAATGGACAGTGACCTGTTTATAGCAAATTAACTTAAACAGTGCAAAATGCACAAGTACACCTACACAAAAGGAATGTGAACATTGTGTACTGCAAGCAGGTACCAAAGACTATGAAAAGGTGTTATAAGAAATAATAATCCTATATCACATGTGTTGCATTTGAGTCTTTGATTTTATAGAGACCTCTCCTCCTGGCTTGTTTCCTGGGCACTGTTACCCAGTACCAGTGCTTGTGCCCGCACTGGTGTCCTCCAGGTCACCAACTGCCACGGTCCATGTCTGAGTCCTTCTCTGACTCTACCTGGAGACTCCCCTTCCTAATTGAGGCAGAAAGGGTTTACTCACTCTCAGCAGCTAAGTTTTTCAAATAGCATTCCTTTTCACTAATACCCTTACCTGAATTATTTCCAATCATCTTGTCATTTTTCCTGCTTTTTTCCTTTCATAGTTTATGCTACATTTAAATACTTTCAGCTATAGATTTCATGAATTTTCTGTCACCAAAACTAGAAAGTGTGCTCCATAAAGGGAGTAATTTTTACCTGATTTTCTATATGTGTGTGGGAGGGGGAGGGGGATGCATGCATGTGTGTGTGTGTGTGTGTGTGTGTGTGTGTGTGTGTGTGAAGGGCCTCGATATACAACTCTCCCCAGCACTGGGATTACAGGTGTGCACCACCACGCCCAAACTCTGTTTCCGTTTCAAGCTAAGTGTGCCCTGGCAACGTGGTGCCAGGGATCAAACCCTGTCCCCTGTACTTGCCTAAGCAGGAACTTAGTCCACTGAGTTATCTTTCTGGCCCTCTCTCTTTCTACTCCTTCTTTATCACACTGAATAAAAACTGAACAATGGCCTCCTAAATATTTATAAACAAATCAATAAATCAATTGTCTAAAAATCTAGTCTATTAAAAAACTTCTGATATCATTTTTATCTAAGAATTTTCAAGTCTAATTGAAAGCTATTAATTTTCTTCTAATAATTTTAGGTAAAACAAAACAAAACAAAAATTATACATATTTGCTCACTTCAAAGAGCCTTTTTGTAATTTAACTATTAATCTAATTATTTTATATTAACCCTTTCAAATGATATTAAGTTATAAACAGTGATAATGAACATTTATTTCACTTACTATTTACTTTTATTTATTTATTTACATCTACAAACAGAAGATCAGAGATGAGGTAGAAGTGCATTCTTTCTTAATAGCCAGCTGAGCCTGCCCTGGGGGTGAGGCTCGCACAGCATGTGGTGCCAGGGATCAAAATTTTGTCCCTGTGGTTGCCTAAACATTCCTAAGCAGGCACTTTAGGCCACTGAGCCATCTCACCAGCCCAGAAATGCATATTTTGAAATGTTGCCTTTACAATCATTTATACCTGCAAAAAATGTACCCCAATATGTATTTGTACATAGCGTATACAATGCCTGTGCAGTGAAAAAAATATCTTTATGAACTTCAACTCTCACTTGAGGATGAGCATACAATAGATGAAATTAAAGGAAAATGACAACACATAACCTCTATTTTTCTGAACCAAATGTGAGAAAAAACATAGGTATCATGAATTTATATCTTCTCCAAACCTGCAAGAAAAGTAATGAAGAAATTTTTCTTCTAAGACTTAATTTATTTCAAACGATGTGGCATTATGTTTATTAGTATACTGTAAAACATTATAACAGACAACTATAATTAAACTATACTTACCAAAATAAAGAGTAAAACCATTTTGGGGTACAGCAGTATTCATGTATTTCATATTTACTTGTTGACTAACTAATCTGCCAAATTAAGTAATCTTTAGTGAATTACTAAGTTATTAGTGCAATTTTTTTGAGTCTAGACTAATAGTAAATACTAATAGCAATTCTGATAAAAAATGGCAGCAACAGTTTAAAGTCTAACAATTTTTGTGGAAAGTATAAATTAAGAACAACATGAAATATTTGTACTCAATTTGAATATATTACAGAGGATTATGAGGCAAAGTTAAAATGCTTTTCACAGTAGATATATCAGAGTATCTGAATTTCTTTCTTATTTTTTCACTTGTGTATTTGATATCAGGTCTCACTAATAGCTCGGAGTCGTGTTGATCCTCCCGTGTTCAGGCTCCCCAGCATTGGGATGACAGGTTTGCACCACCACACCTGGAACCAAAGCCTCCGAATTCCAATGCTATCAGAAAATTTTAAAGGATTTCATTCTAAAGAAGATAATTAGTTACCTAAAGGATGCTGTGGCAGGAAACAACTCTAATTCTGCTCAAAATATCTTTGATAAATCCATTTATTTCATTAAAATAAAAAAAAACTTGAAATTACTAAGTTTTAGTATGTGAGAGTCATGAGTAAAAACAAACACAGGATGACATGCAAACTGATGCATCAACATGTGTAGTACATATCAGTTGTTTCCTGTAAGACACCCAGCACCATGCCATAGGACTTATAGTACAAAGTCAATCACATCATTCTCTGCCTGTGAGGGTGTAACAGTTCAGGATCAAATTTGAAAACAATTGAGATAGAATAAAATGAAATAAAGTGAATTATAAAACAATACAGTACACAATTGAGAGATTATTAATATGATTCTTAAATTTAGCTTTCTTCCACATCATATGCTATATTTTGAAGTCTCCCTTGAGGTTAGATCCAACTGATACAGTGTAAAGACTGATCTTCAAATGATACAGGCAACCTCCAAATGATATAGGGAAACTGAATCTCTAGGCTTAAAAAGTACTTGGGACAAGTCTGTGTTCTCTACAATAGATTAATGAATTTTAAGAACAAATGGAAGTAATGAGCAGAACACATTTATTGAGGGAAAGAAAGCTCTCCAAAAGAGAGACAGGAGGAGGGCCCTGAGCAGGTTGTATGCTGAAGCCTGTCTCTTCCAGGAACTTTTATAGAGTCAAAAACCATGTGGTGAGGGGAGGCTAAGATGAAAACCATGGAAACTCACTTAGGTGGGCATGAGGTGGGACAAAACTATGGTCAACCAATGAGATTAAAAGCCCCATTGCTCAGGTAAAATTGATTAAATCTAATATCAAATGGCGAAGTGAATCAATAGCAAGCGAGCCAGACTACTGGCACAGGGTCTCTTCCTATTGGGAGTTTGGTTAGTGAGTCATTTAGTCTCTTTTAAGGTGATTGATAACTGTTTAGAATATCAATCCCTGATGCACATTCTTAGGTAAGTATGTGGCTATATTTTCTCTTTTGTCTTAAGGTCTGGCCTTCAGCAGAGGTCTGTTTGTCTCTTCCAAGTTGTAAAGTAGACCTTGTCTTCTGTGATATCTCCTTTGAGGGCCTAGCTCTGTTTGCCTATGAAATTTTTATCTAATTTAGCTGCCTGCAACATAGCCATAGCCATGACATTTTTTTTTCGAAACCAGATAATTTTTTAATGTAGTGAAATTTGTCTTTCCATAGTAGTCAAAAGCACACAACAATGGATATGCCTGTTATTATGCTTGTCAAGCTGGCTTGCTATTTTTCACGCAGGAGTTACTGAGTCACTATAGACATGCTTATGAGTCCAAAGTGCCATCTTCAATTATTTAGGAACTGTGAAATAAAGTTTTATTTTTTCTTTAGAAAATTATTGTTGGGTTTCTTTCTTTCAACATGATTATCTTGTCCTTAGCGATTCAATATGTTTGATGGTATTGTATTAACAAAATACAACATGAAAGATGATAGAAAGAATATACTGAATCATTTCTGTCTTTGCCATGTTTGATTGCTGCCTCCTAGTACTCATGATATTTTCTGCTTTCTTTCTGCCTTGTAGCCAGAAAGGTATAAGGAATTATAAAAAGGCCTGTTGAAATCCAAAGGATTTTGCTACATATCAAAATGAAGAGTACACTTGAAATTATAATGTAATATAACTGCTTAGAATTCCATCATCTGATGTACAAAGACATTGGGAATCCCACTGTGTTCTAAGCATACAAAAAAATCAGGATTATTATTAAGGAGAATAAAAGAAAAATATGGTATGTATTATAGAATTTTTGACACAGATTGGTATGAGAGAATAGTAAGGCTTAGATACTCTTAAAGCTCCATCTTTCAATCAATTTTAAATGAACAATTCAAAGAAAATATGAACACAAGTAGGACTGAGGCAAAGAGAAATCAAGTAAATGAGCTTGGTACACACAAGAAAGTGAGGTTTACCTCTGGTACAGTGATTCAACCCTGCTAACAAATTACAGATTAGAAAATGCACAGAGACTTGGGGGAGCGTATT
>PVJA010052789.1:0-12185 GCA_004027025.1 Myocastor coypus
CCCTTCCCCTCTCTTCCCCTCCTCTCCCCTTCCTCTCTGTTTCTTTCTCTCCTTCCTGCTACACTAGAATAACAAGCTTTGAAAGATAATGGTTGTGTAGAAAGCTTTCAACAGTTTAATTTCCAAAGGTGTTTGTTTTTTGTCAAAAAATTGGAGGCAATACTCTTTTTTCATAGAAACAGTGATTACATTCAGTTCCTTTACAAAATGTGCAAGGTGTGTGTTGCCACTACTGTTACTTCATTTCATCATTATGGAAAAAAAAAAAAAAAAAAAGATTATTAGGGACTACAGTTGCCATAAAGAAAAAAGTATGAATTTCACATCTTTTGTTACCTGATAGTTTTCAAGAAGGAAACACCAGGAAGAATTTACTTTTTTATAGTTGTTTGGATGTGCTTTTGGGAAGAAAGGGAAGGAAGTGCTGTGAGGAATTGGAGGTCTGTGTTTGGCAAAGTCAAGTTCTTACACCATGTTATTTATGACTATGGGCAAATCACCCTAATCTGTTTTGTCTAAAAACAGACAAATTTGCTTTAACTGTTTGCTTGATAACTCTTCTAAACCTTTTATACATATTAACTCACAATGCCCACATTAATCTTATGAATCATACAGGTAATTTAAGAAAATGGAGGAATTTTCCTAAAATCATGCAGTAATTAAGCTGGAAAAGCTAGGATTTGAGTACTTGAGGTCTAGATCTGGGCTTTTCATTTATAACTGTTATAATCAACTTCTTGTCAGGAAACACTGCTTTAAAGGTTATGGAAGGAATAAATAAAACAGTGCATGTGAAAGGGGCAGTGTTTCGTAAATGTCATTTCTCTTCTTGACTCTTTAGTTCTGTCCCAGGAGCCCTGTGTTTTCATGCTTATCACATACTCATAATCACAAACTATTAGCAGAAGAGGCTTAAATGGTGTCTTACCTCTCTTGACTGGCCTGCACATTACCTTTTTTTTTTTTTTTGTCTTTTTGAGACAGGGTCTTACTGTGCAGTTCAATCTGGCTTTGAGCTCACTTTGTAGCCCAGCCTGGTCTTGCAGTGACCTTCTTGCCTCAGCCTTCTATACCTTATTATTTAATTTGAAAATCCCCAGACAAAATTTAGGGTGTTTGGGAGAAGAGAAAGGCGTGAGGTATGCTCACTGTATCACCTATTTTTTTTACCTCTGGGGACTGAGGGCCTCTCCCCTACCTCCCCAGCCAATAGTTAGCTTTTATTATCAGCTTGAACTGTATGAAATTAGTGGTAAGTCACAGTTTTCTTTTTTTAAAATTTTAACAAAAATAATTTAAAAAACCCAATAAAGCAGAGTTGCAAAACAAGCTAGCAGGAGAATAAGTGATCAAGACATTTTGTATTATATTCACAATAGTTGCTCAGAGTATGATATAGGCTTGAAATTGTTCAGCAAATTGTTAGCACAAAACTTTCACCTCAGTGATACAAGTGAAGCCAGCTTTATAACTGTCTTAACTGTAGAGAGAGAGAGAGAGTGTGTGTGTGTGTGTGTGTGTGTGTGTGTGTGTGTGTGTGTGTGTATGTGTGTGTCTGTGTGTTTGCTTTTCTATTCCTTTCTCCTTTCTCCCATCAGTTTTTCTTTTTTATGGGACCGGGGTTCGAACTCATGACCTTGCACTTGCCAGGCAGGCACTTGTGCCACAGAGCTATCTCCCCAGCCCCTATCCCATCAGTTTTTCTTCCCTGTTCATAAAGGTATTGTACAGTTTGGATCTTGTTTACTCTTTCAAATTCTCACGTTGGTGAGACAATACATGTATACACATGTTGGTCCGATTTATTTCACTTATGAGTATGGTCTCAAGTTGTAACCATTTACCTATAAAAGTCTCAACTTAATCTTTCTTTATGGGTAGTTAGTATTCCATTATATATTTTTAAAATCCCCACATCTATTTTATCTATTCCTCAGCTGATGGGCATTTGAGTTGTTTCTAAGACTTAACTATTACCAATTATGTTGCTATAAACATGGGTATCTATATATCATGGTGGTATGATGTTTTTAATTGTTCTGGGAAAATACCCAGAAGGGGAACAGTTGGGTCAAATGATACTCCTAATACTAGTTTTTTGAAAAATCTCCACACTAATTTCTTCAGTGGTTGCTGTAGTCTACACTCCCACAATAGTGGAAAAGGATTTTATCAGAGTCACTGTGTAGTATAACTTCAGATCAGGGATTGTGATGTCCCTTGACTTGGCTTTGTTGCCATAATTACTATTACTATTCTAGTTGTCTTCTGGTTCCAAGTGAGTTTTAGGAATGTTTTCTCTAGTTCTATGAGGTGTGCTAATGGTATTTTGATTTATTACATTAAGCCTATATAACAGTTTTGGGAATAGGGCCATTTTTTTTTTTCTGATCAAGTCTCGTTTATTGAAGAAGTCTGGGAATAGGGCCATTTTAACCATGTTGGTATTTTCTATCCATGAGCACGGAGTATCTATTTTCTTTCTTTCTTTTTTTTTTTTTTTTTAAAGTATTTATGTATTTTTTATGGCTGGCTCAGCCTGCCCTGAGGGTGGTGGCACAACATGTGGTGCTGGGAATTGAACTGCAGTCCCTGTAGTTGCCTAAGCTTGCCTGAGTAGGCGCTTTAGACTGCTGAACCATCTTGCCAGCCCCTCTATTTTCTGATATCCTCTTCAATCTCCTTTTTCAGAGTACTATAGTTTTTGTTGTATAGATCTTTCATTTCTTTTGTTAGATTAATTCTTAAGTATTTCATTCTTTTGAGTATTGTAAAGGGTGTGGTTTTAATTTCTCTTTGTTGGGCATGTATAGGAATGGTGTTGATTTATGGTCTTTTTACTATTTTGTTTTTTGGTACCGGGAATCGAACTCTGGGCTTTGCGCTTGCTAGGCAGGCGCTGCGCCACTGAGCTACATCCCCGGCCCTGGTGTTGATTTATGAGTCTAGACATTGTATCCAGGTATACTACTGAATTTGCTTATTAAATGTATGTCTTTTCATGGAGCTTTTAGGGATCTTCTTTTGGGATCTTTGTAATGAAATCCCTTCCATATGTAAGCATGTTATTTGCAAATAATGATAATTTAACTTGTTTGCTATTCTTACTCCTTTTATTTCTTTCTGTTGCTTTCTGTTGTCTAATTGCTCTGACTGATGTGTCTAGAACTATATTGAATAGGAGCAGTGATAGTGGATATCTTTTTCTTGTTTCTGATTTTAAAATGAGACTTCCAATTTTTGACCACATAGTATGGTTTGTGATATATGACCACATAGCTTTTGGTTTGTGATATATGACCTTTTTTTTTTTTTTTCCCAGACTAAGAGTAATACCCTGTATTCTAATCTATTGTGGAGTTTTTGTCATGAGTGGACCCGTCGGGATGGCTCAGTGGTCTAAAGCGCCTGCTTGGGAAAGCTTGGGCGGCTTCAGGGACCGCGGTTCCATCCCCGGCACCACATGCTGCACCAGCCCTGCCCTCGTGGCGGGCTGAGCCAGCCATAAAAATGAGTGAATAAACAAATAAAGGTTCTGAAACAAAAATAAATAAATAAATTAAAAAAAAAAAAAGCTGGGCGTGGTGGCGCACGCCTGTAATCTCAGCACTCAGGGAGGCTGAGGCAGGAGGATCAGTGTGAGTTCGAGACCAGCCTGGGCTACAAAAGTGAGCTCAAGGCCAGCCTGAACTGCATAGTGAGACCCTGTCTCAAAAAGAAAAAAAAAGAAAAAAAAATGAGTGGATATTGGACTTTGTCAAGTACTTTTTCTGCATCAATTGAAATTTTCATGTGATTTTTGTCCTTAGTTCTGTAATATGTTTTATTATATTTATTGATTTGTATATGATGAACTGTACCTACAACTCTGGTATGAATTCAGTGTGGTTATGGTGTATAATATTCATAATCTTAATGATTTGCTGCATTCTGTTTTGCCAGTATCTTATTGAGGAATTTTCCATCTCTGTTCATTAGGTAGACTGATATGTAGTTTTCTTTTTTGTTTGAGTTGTACTCTAGTTTTAGAATTGAGGGTATTACTTGTATCTAGAAATGATTTTGGAAGTATTGCTTACCTTTCAATTTTATTGAAGAGCTTCAGTATTAGTGGCATTAGTTTAGTTTTTTTTTTTTTTGGCATTAGTTCCTCTCTAAATATTTTGTAGAATTCAGCTGGTCTAATTTTGTCAAAGTCTGGGGTGTTTGTTTTTTAAATAAGTAATTGATTGATTAATTAATTAATGTTATGGCTGGCTCAGCCTGCCCTGGGGGTAGGGCTGGCACAGCATGCGGTGCTGGGGATTGAACCACGGTCCCTGCAGTTGCCTAAGCTTGCCTGAGTAGACACTTTAGACTGCGGAACCATCACTATCTTGCCAGCCCCTTTGGTAAATTTTTAATTATATCTTCAATTTCATTGGCTAATTTCAGGTTATTAAGGATTGTCATATTTCTCGGGCTGGCCAAGTAGCTCAGTGGATTAAAGCACCTGTTTAGGCTGAGGGGCTGAGGTTTGATCCCTGGCATGCCCTGCTGGCCCTGCCCCTGGGGTGGGCTGAGACAGGGATTGTTACAGGGCATGGTGGCGTGCCTGTAATCTCAGCTCTTGGGAGGCTGAACACAAGTGGATCATGAGTCTGATCTATGTAGTGAGACCCTGTAGACCCTTATTAAAATACAATAAATAAATAAATAAATAAATAAGATTCTTTTTTTTTTCTTTTATTTAATTTTATTTATTTATTTTTTTCTTGTTTCAGAACCTTTGTTTGTTTATTCACTCATTTTTATGGCCGCTCAACCCACCCCAAGGGCAGGGCTGGAGTAGCATGTGGTGCCGGGGATCGAACCGCGGTCCCTGAAGCCGCCCAAGCTTTCCCAAGCAGGCGCTTTAGACCACTGAGCCATCCCGCCGGGCCCCTAAGATTCTTATAGTAGCTATTGATGATCTTCTGTATTTTGGTAGGGCCCATTTTGATTCTTCATTGCTTGAATTTGTTTTTTTTTTTTCCCTTCCCCCCTTTCTGTTTCTGATGAGGGTAATAGTGTAACAATGTTAATTCTTGAAACCATTCATTGTTTGATAAATAGATTTATTTATTTATTTATTTATTTATTTATTTTAAGAATTTTATTTTATTTTTTTGTTTCAGAACTTTTGCTTTATTTTTATGGCTGGCTCAGCCTGCCCTGAGGGCAGGGCTGGTGCAGCATGTGGTGCCGGGGATCGAACCTCGGTCCCTGCAGCCGCCTAAGCTTTCCTAAGCAGGCGCTTTAGACCACTGAGCCATTCTGCCGGGCCCATAATAAATAGTTTTAATCTTTAAATTAATTTTTGTTATTGGAAATCAAGCTGATGGCCTTGCACTTGCCAAATAGGCACTGTGCCACTTAACTATATCCACAGAATATTAATTCTTTCAAATAGCCAATTTTTTGATTCATTAATTCTTTGTATTGTTTTCCTTAGTCTCAATAACATTATTTTCTGCTTTTTATGACTTCTTGCCTTGTATGAGCTTTGGGTTTTACCTGTTCTTCTTTTTCCAGAAGTTTGAGGTTCAATGTTAGGTTATTTGAGCACATTCTGTTTTCCTGATGTGAGAATTTATCACTATAAATTTTCCTCTTAGCACTGCTTTCTTTGCATCCCATAAGGTTCTGTATGTATCAATGTTATTGTTTAATTGTATATATTACATAATTTTGTATTTAATTTCCCCTGTGACCCATTGGTTGTTCAGAAGGATATTGTTTAATTTCCATGTGTTTGTGTACTTTTTGTGGTTTTCTAGTTTCTTGCTCTTATGTGTGGCTAATGTGCAACGAATGATTTCAGTTCCTCTACATTTACCTAAAAGATTTTTTTTTTTTTTTTTGGCGGGACTGGGGTTCAAACTCAAGACCTTGCACTTGCCAGGCAGGCACTTGTGCCACAGAGCTATCTCCCTGTCCCCTACTTAAACATGTTTTGTGAACTAATATGTGGTCTGTTTTGACAAATGTCCCATGTCCAGCTGAAAAGAATATGTACTGTGATGTTTTGGGGTAGAACAATGTTTAGATGTCTACCAAGTCCATTTCTTCATAGACTTGGTTTAATTCTTATATTTAGTTGTTGATTTTTTTTTTTTTTTTGTGTGTGTGTGTGTGTGTGTGTGTAATTATCTGTTGGTGAGAGTCCACTTCAGTTGTGTTAGTGCTTGGGTTTTTTTTGGAGGGGGTTGGTATATTATCTAACTTTATCATCAAATCTATGTTCAGAGTAATAGATGTAGTTATGAAAGATATGACATATGGTTATTGCCATGTGCTTTCTAGAAATCTTAATGTTCTTGTCTCTTCTGTTACATTTTTTGGGGGGAGGCGGGATGGGGGTTTGAGCTTGGAACCTTACACTTGCCAGGCAGGCACTTGTGCACAGAGCTATCTCCTCAGCCCTTGTTTTCCTTTTTTTTTTTTTTTTAAATTGTTTTTAAGGGAGTAATTGGTACACATTTAGAAGACCAAGATGCAAAGTATTCAAGCATGATCTTTGTATCACATTACTGTGCTCCTTGTAGTTGCTTAGTTCACAGATAATCAGCATACAGAAATAGTCAAGGTGAAAATTCTATGTGTGAACTGCTATTTTCAAGAAACTGATGAGAATTCTTAGTACAATCCCTTCAGCCATCCTGTATATATAATTGCATGTTTGTCCCCCTACCTTTTCCCCTATATTTTCTCCTTTCTCTCCTCTTTGTTGTTTAATCTTTCAAGTTCCATTTCTTTCTGTTTTACTGTATCTGTTATACCTCTCAGGTTTTATTTCTTCTTTTGAATTCTTACACTAGGGAGCTTATTTGGTTATTGCTGGCTGTTAATATTTGTTTTATGTAGTTAGAGGTGCATATATATCTATGATTACTATCTCTTCTACATGGAGAGTTCTCCTAAAAGTTATGTAATGACCTTCCCTGTCTGTTTTGATCTGTTTTGGCTAAAGTTTACATGTATAAATATAATAGTTCCCCTGCTTTTGGGGGAGGTTCCTGTGGCATGAAGAATTGTTTTCCAACCTTTGACTTCAGTCTATGAATTTGTTTTGGGGTTAAATGTGTTTTTGAATGCTGCATATTGTTGGATCTTATTTCTTGATCCGTTTTGCCTCTATTCGTTGGTGAGTTAAAATTCACTTATAGCTGATACGTATTGACTTAATTTTTTTATGTTATTTTCTCGTTCGTGGTTTTCTGTCTTCTCTTGTTTAATTGCTTGTCCTGCTTGGTGGTTTCTATTGTTCAAGTGTTTGTGGTCTTCATTATTTCGTATATATTCTTCAGAGCACTCTGTAGTGCTGGTTTAGTAGTCATGAAGTTTTTCAGTTCTTTGTCATGGAAAAATCTTATTTCTCCATTAGTTTTTTTTTTTTTTTTTGTTGTTGTTGTTTTTGTTTTGTGGGACCGGGGTTTGAACTCACGACCTTGCACTTGCCAGGCAGGCACTTGTGCCACAGAGCTATCTCCCCAGCCCCCAATAGGTTTAAAAGGTAGGTTTCTAGGTAGTCTAGGTTGTAGTTTGTTTTTAGGGCTTGAAATATCTCACTCCAGTCTCTCCCATATTTGAGGGTTCATGTTGAAAAGTCTGCTGTGATTCTTTATGGGCTTTCTTTTATAGGTGATGTATTACTTTTCTCTAGCAACTTTTACTATTTTGTTCTTGTATTCAGTTTCTTGAATCTTGATTGCTGTATGCCTTATTTATGTAGATAAGTTTATTTTGGTCATGGATATTTAGAGGTCCATATGCTTCATTAATTACCATGCCAAATTCTTTATTCATGTTTGGGAAGTTTTCTATTATTTGTGAAGAGGTTTTTAATGCATTTGTGCTGTCTTCAGCTTTGTGACTGACCCTAGTCAACCCTATGTTGTTTGTTTTTTGTTTTTTGCTTCATCTTGTAGCTTCTGAATTGATTTTCCATGGTCCCTTTTTATTTTTAACATACTTTTCTTTTCCTGCTTACTAATCACATTCCTGTCTTCTAGGTCTGATACTCTTTCTTTGCCTTTATTCAATCTATTAGGTCAAAAGAATTTTTAATGTCCTATATTTCTGTTTGCATCTGTTTCATTCATTCCATTTCTTGTTGGTGCTGGGCATTCATTGTTTCCTTCATTTTCCTGAGCACCTCCTTTTATCTATTTGCTTTAATTTCTTTCATTTTGATTGCTGTTTCTTTTTATACCTTAGATATTTTTTGTATGGCCTTTTCTTTTTGTTCTTTTCACCTCTGCAGCTATTCTTTCAAAGAGTTCTCATTGTTTACTGTTGATTTGCTCTCTCTGTCTTCTCAGCTTGCTCTGGGGGAGGAAGAGTGTTAGACATTTGGGGTTACATTTTACTTCTTCCTCTTGTCATTTTCTGTTTTTTATTTTATTTTGTTTTCTGTGTTGATTTTTGTAGATTTCTTATGTTAGATAGCTTTATTTCTGGTGTACAGGCCTTCCTAGGGATGTTTTCAAGACTTGTTGGTTCTTAGTCAGTGTGTCCTTTTCCCAATATATTAAGAAGGTTAAGTTGCTGTCTATCTGAACCTATTCTTTTTTTTTTTTTTTTGTATTTTAGGGAAAAGTCTACAGGGTGTTCAAGGTCTCACTACTAGATCAGACTTGTAGTGATGTGGTTGTTTATAGCCTCTCAAGAGCTGGGATTACAAGAGCGTACCACCATGCCCAGTCCGAGTTGCTGTCTCGGTGTGCCCTGGGGATTGAACCCTGGCCCCTACGTCTGTCTAAAGCAGGCATTTTAACCTGCTGAGCTATTTGGCTGGTCCAAAGGCCTATTCCTTTAGTTCAGGACTATGGTGATGGTTGTGGTTTCTTGTAATGTCAATATTGTTATGCAGGGGAGAAAAACTGATTGTAACAGGTGTGATGTCCTGTTAAAGTGGTACAATAACAATAGACTCAAGCATGGCATGGCTACTGACAAAGTGTGGTAACTGTTGCCCTGATACCTTTAAGGAAGAATTTTTTTAATCCAGTGTATAACAGGAACTTGTATGCCATGATTTCCACTTAGTAGGGTTATTTTACTCTGTTGTGTGTGTGTGGGCGCTTAAACAGAGTAGGTGGTAGGATGGAGAGGTGGATGAGGTTAAATATAGCAGCGGCAAATTTGGTGGGCATACTATGATCATCCCAATTTTGGGTACCTGTAGGATACAAGAGGGCAGGATTGAAAAAGAAACCCTAGGAGTATTGAAGTATAACAGAAAGGAAAGTGGCAGTGTTTGCCCATATGAAAATTGAGAAAATCAAGCTCAGTAGTTGAAAAAGAAAAGGATGAGTAAAATAATACAAAGGGAAATTTTAGAGATGTAAATCGTGAATGAGAAGGGAAAGATGGTAGAAAAGAGAAAAAAAAAAAAATGAGGGAAGAGGAAAAAAAAAAAACCCAGGAAAAAAAAAAAAAAAAAAAAAAAAAAAAAAAAAAAAAAAAAAAAAAAAAAAAAAAAAAAAAAAAAAAAGGAAAAAAAAAAAAAAAAAAAAAAAAAAAAAAATGAGGGAAGAGGAAAAAAAAAAAACCCAGGAAACAGAAATAGTTGCACAAAAGGAGAGACCAGCAACCATACAGAAAAATAAAAATAAAAGTAAAAATGGGAAAACAACAGAGAGAAAAAGAGAAAAGGGAAAAAACACAAAATAACACCACCAACAAAGAAAATAAAACATGCTAATCAGTGGATTACTAAGAGGGAAAACCCATCAGACAGAGAAAAATAAAAGTAGTGAGGTTCCTTTAATGTCACTGACACAAATATAGGCTTGATTCAGATCCCTTTCCTCCCCATTGCTACAGCTTTGCTTCAGTCAAGTCACAGTTTTCTTGAATGCTGGACTCTCCAGTGTGTTTGTGTGTGTATCTTTAGTAATATGTATAGTACATAATATTTACCTTTCTTGTGGGGAGTTGCTATGTGTACATAATACATCTTAATTTCTCCTTTCACCCCTTTCCCTTCCCTCTTCAGTGCGTCTCTTGACCTGCTTTCTCCCCCTTTTGTACATGTTTGTGGTATATAATGTGGTATACATTCCTTGTGTGGTGTTGGTACATGCACATAACATATCCAAGTTTTCTTTTTTATTCCTTTTCCTCCATCTCCTAATGTACTTTTCCTTTGATAATGAACTATCTCCCTACTTCCTATTATGTAACTTGTATTCTGTTCTTTGCATTTTGGGTTTCTCTTGCAAAAGAAACCATCCTCCTTAAGGTTTGTGTCTTATTTCACGTAACAAAGCAGACTCAAGATGCACCCATTTTCCTACAAACAACTTAAATTTATCCTTTATTGTAGAGTAGTACTCTGTTTTGTGTAACCATATTTTTTTCATCCATTTATCTGTTGATGGATATACAGTTTGCTTCTAAAATTTAGCTGTTAACGAATTGTGCTGCTATAAACATGGGTATGCATGTACCACAAAATGCTTTTTTTGTTGTTTTGAGACAAGGTTTTGCTGTGAGTTTAGGCTGACCTTGAACTCATTATGTAACCCCTGACTGGCCTTGACATGCTGATGTCTCCTGAGTGCTGGGATTACAGTCATTTACCATTATTCCCAGCTTCTCATATGATAGCTTTACTTTTTTTGGAAGATATCGAGAAAAAAATATCTGGACCAAACATAATTTCTAACTTCAGTGTTTTGAGTAGTCTCTCTACACAGATTTCCATAGTGATTGTACTACTTTACATTTTCACCAGCAGTGTAGAAAGCCTTTTTTTTTTTTTTCCAACCATTCTACTAGAGCTACATGGACCCTCAGTGTTGTTTTAATGTACATATTTGTACATTTCTCTCATGACCAGTGGTATTGAGCATTACTTCATGTATTTATTGGCCATTAATACTATATTCATTTTACTTGTAGACTTTTGATTGGGTCCTTTATTTGGGGGTGGTGTATATAGATATTAGTCCTCTGAAGAATAATTGATAAAAGTGTTTTCTCATTTTTTAGCTTTTCTTTTACTCTGTTGGTTATTTCTTCTGTTGTGTAGAAACCTTTTGTTTTGTAGGTGTCTGTTTATTTATTCTTGGTACTATTTCCTCTGCCACCAGGATTTCCTTTAGAATGTTCTTGTGTAGACTTTGTTCTTGATTTTATGTGGAAAACTTTGGGTTTTTTTTTCCTCCATTTATATAATGTTGACAGTAGGCTTGTTATAATGGGTCTTTTATCAGACTGAGATAAGGTCCTTTTGTACCTATTCAGGATTTTTATCTGAAAAGGATATTGGATTTTGTCAAAGACTGTCTGTGCATCTTTTTTTTTTTTTTTTTTTTTGTGGGACCAGGGTTTAAACTCACTACCTTGCACTTGCCCAGAAGGCACTTGTGCCACGGAGCTATCTCCCCAGCCCCTATCTGTGCATCTATTAATGATTATGTAATTTCTTTTTTCTGTTTATATAGTGTATTACATCTATTGATCTATATATGTTGAGCTATCTTTTTTTTTTTTTTTTTTGGTGGAGCTGGGGATTGAACTCAGCTCCTTGTGTTTGCCAAGCAAGTACTTATTCTACTGAGCTATCTCCCCAACCCCTGTTGAGCCATCTTTGAATGAAGCCTACTTCATTATTGTGTATGATCTTTTGGATGACTTGGTGCATTGCCAGTATCTTGTTGAAGATTTGTCATCTACTATATTCAGTAAAGAGATTGCTCTGTAGTTCTCAGTTTCAATTAAATCATTGCTTGATTTTGGAATCAAGGTAATGGTAGCTACCAAGGTTGAATTTTTTTAATGCTCTCCTTTCTTTTCAGTTTCATTAAAGAGCTCTAATCAAATTGTTTTTAGGTCTTTTACGGTATGGCAGATCTCTGCAGTGAATTTGTCAAGTCTTGGGCTTTTCATTATATAATCCCCCCCCCCCACCCCTCCCTGACTCCTGGGTGAGCTGAGACAACAGTTGAGATTGGGCTTGGTGGCATACCCGTGTAATCCCAGCACTTGGGAGGCTGAAAACAGGAGGATCACTACCAGTCTGATCTGTGTAGTGAGACCCTGTAGACCTTGTACTAAATTTAAAAACAAACAAACAGAAAAAGCAACTTGGGCTTTTCTTAGTAAGTAGATTTTTTTTAGTAACTTTTTTTTTTTTTTTTTTTTTTTTTTTT
>PVJA010052790.1:0-12257 GCA_004027025.1 Myocastor coypus
ATCACTGCCCAGCAACGCCCATAAATCCGGGAAGCCTGCATACACTGTAAGGGAGGGAAACAGGCTTGAGCTTCCTTTTTTTTTTTCTTTTTTCCTTTCTGAGACCAGGTCTCACTATGCAGTTCAGGCTGGTCTTGAGCTCACTTTTGTAGCCCAGGCTGGTCTCAAACTCACACTGATCCTCCTGCCTCAGCCTCCCGAGTGCTGGGATTACAGGCGTGCGCCACCACGCCCGGCTTAAATTTTTTCTTTGTGTGGCCCACATTTGCATGTGAGGACTCCCCTCTGCGCAGGGAGTTGGGACATGAGCATGGCACATCTTAATTCTTTCTGCTCCCATTCCCCTCCTGTGTGGGTCCTCCTGCAAAAGCTCTAGTTCCTTGTTTCCTGTTACCTAGCTTTTATTTTGGTCTTTAACTGATGTGGGTTTCTCATATTAGAGAAACCACACAATATTATAGCTCATGTGTCTGATTTATCTCACATAGCAACACAGTCTCGAAGTGCATCCATTTTCCTACGGATAACTCAAGGTTATCCTTTATGGCAGACTAGTGCTCCATGATGTGTAAATTCCAATCCAGTTGTTATCCATTCATGTTTCCTTCATATTTAATATAATGTCTATCATTTAACTTTTAATAAGTAGTAGTCTTTGCCCATCAGTTCTATACATTGCCAGATGTTTAGCATGTTAGACTCACTAACACAACAGCAGGCGAGAAGCCAGACCATCGTAGTAGTGCTAGATGACAGCCTGGAAGGTACAGCAGTGTCCACAGAGGTTGGCTGTGCCCCACGCCTGCCACACCTATCTCCTACTCCCAGGGTTCCACTCAGGACAAGCGCTTATGTGACCACATGGCCTGACCAGAAATGTTCGCCACAGTGAAGCAGCCTGTGGCACATGTGTGCTGGGGTGACTGGCCTGGTACACTCAGCCCTAGAACTCCAACTTGGCCCTGCCCACCCACCTGCCCCTGGCTAAGCCATATCACTGATGGATGCTGGGCTATGGGCATGTGGCCAATGGGGATATCACTGTGATCATAGGAGTGTCCCTGGGAGACATGCAACACCAGGTGCTTGCTAATAGGACAATTGGCTAACAGGGTAAGAAACGCTGTAATTGAAGGGCCATGGACATATGTGGCTTTTCCTTGAGCAGGAGACAGTGTGGCGTGCTGTGCAGAAGTCCAGGGCCACCCTCCTCGCCTGTCACTGCGGGGAGAGCTGGCACCACCTGAGAGCAAGGCTTTCCATTGTGGGAAGCAGGGCCTCCTGGGAAGCTCCCCGTCCTTCCACACTCACGCACATTCAGACTGTAGCAGTCCTTTGGGCCTTACTTTACTATTCTTTCCCTTCCTTTGTCCTGTTCTTTCTTTCCTTCCTTTCTTCTCCCTCCCTCCGTTTCATCCCTCAATCCTTCCTTCTTTTGTTAGGGTGGGGACTGAACTCAGCCTGCAGTCCTAGTGCCTTGCCTTGCCTCCCTGCTGCCCCTTTTCAGTGTATTTTTGACACAGGGCCTTGCTATGTAGCCCAGGCTGGCGTTGAACTTGCCAGCCTCCTGTCTCAGTCTTCTGAGTGCTGGGTTACGAACGTGCCCCAGCACACCTTTTTTGCCTTTGAGTCTCTTGAACATTTACATCTCCTGAGGAGTTCACCTGGAGCAAGGACCTGGGAAGTCCTTGGTCTAAAGAAAATGCCATAGGCCATGAGGTGGGAAAGTAAGCAAGACATGGAAAGTTAAATATGACATGGTTTTCCTTCTGTGAGAAAACAAAAAATACAAATAAAACAAAGGAGAGATGGTAGGACACAGGTGATGTTTTGGACCTGGAGAAAGGGCTGAAGAGGGGAGAAGGGAGTGAGGGAGGCAAAGGCTCCGAAATAGTGACACTCTGCTACAGGCACACCCGTGCGCCGTCCCGGCATGCATGTGATGGCTAGACCCCACAGAAAGAAGCGCTGTGCACGCCTGGAGGTCTCGGCTCCAGGTGCTGGCAGATTGGTGCCTGGGCCTCCTCAGCTGCAGCCCCTTGGCGCTGCGCCTGTGCTGGCATGTGGCCGAGGGCCAGGCTCACTCCTGCCCTGTGGTGCAGTGCTCACCTCCTTCTCACCTGTTTGCCCTCCAGAGGCTGAGCCTTGACACCACAGCCTTGCTGCCTGGCCTTTAGTTTGTTTCCTTTCACTACCGAGTTTGAATCCAGGGCCTTTGCACTAAATTGCATCTCTGGCCCTTTTACTTGTTTATTTTGAGGCAAACACTTGCTGAATTGTTGATGCCCAATCTGGGCTCAAATTGCGGTCCTCCTGCGTCAGCCTCCCAGGTTTTAGAATTTTACATGTGTGCCACCATGCCTGACTGATTTTTTTTGTTTGTTTTTTTTGAGACAGGGTTCTCTCTATGTTCTTCAGGCTGGCTTTGAACTTACTGTGATGCTTCTGCCTCAGCCTTCTGAATGCTGGGAGGCCAGGTGTGCACCACCATGCCCAGCATGGTGATTATATTTTAACTTATAAATTGGAGCACAAATACTCAGACCATGGGTACATATATGTATTTTTTGGAAGGATGATGGGGAGGTTTCGACATCAAATTGGCCTTGCAAAGAAGCTGTAATTCTTCCTTAAATTTTTCTGCTTCCTTAACTTAAGCTTTCATCTTGCTTAACTTCATTTTTTTCTCTGGCTTAGCTTTTGTTCTTGTTTCTATTTTCTGAGGCAAAGATGAGCCTCCTTTGACATTTGACTTTGGGTCTAATAGAACGTGGCTCTGGCTGCGCCCACAGGCTTCCTATTCAGTGTCCCCTTTGCTGTGCTTTGCAGGCACATGTAATTTCTCTCTTCACCCCACCCCCCAGCGTAACACTGCTCAGTAGATCTCATCTCTGTTTTTCAGCAGTGAACGCTTGGTGGTCATCTGTTGTTAGGGATTTTCGTGGCACTGGAAGATGGTTTGAGCATGTGCTGCATAGAGGACCATGTTTTTGGAACCAATGTTGTTTGCAAGCTGTGTGAAGTTCCTAGGGCCATCTTGTGTTCATTCTGATACGGCAGCTTTATTAGGTTAAGGAGCAGCTGTGAACTAGACAGCATGCTCCTGGGTGGGCCTGGGGGGCCCTGGGGGGCCGTGGAGATGGGACCTCAGGGTCTGGGTTCAGCCTCACCCCTTCCTCTCTGGCTACCTCTTCTTGCTGGGCAGCAGCACTGGGCAGTGTTGCCCTACCTGTGCCCCTGCCATGCTATTCCTGCCTTGGGGCAGGCTGACCATGGACTTCATCCCCTGAAACTGGGTATCAAAGAAGCCACTCATCCTTGAGGGTGTAGGTGCTGAGGAGTGTGGCTCTGAGACGAGACAGCTGAAGGACTGCCTCTCTTTAAGGGATGTGGACTTTTATATATAGTTCTAAAATACAGTTTGACAATTGTGTAACTATTTGGTTTCTTTATATATTTGCTTGCTTTTCAAAATACATGACATCTGTTCAATTCTATATAGAAAATTCTTGTTTTAATTACATTTTATCAAGGTCATCACACCTACTAGCTTTTTTGCACTTAGTTCCTGTGAGTTTGTGCTCACTGCTTTAGGGTGAGATTAATCAGGATTCCAGTGACATTTGTCCAGCATGAGAAATTTCTACCATACTCGGATCGAACCGATGGCATTAACAATGAGATACATCCACACGATCAGCCCTATTTTATTTTTTATTTTTGAGACAGGGTCCTGCCAAGTTGCCCTACCTGGGCTGGAATTTGTGATCTTCCTGCCCCTGCCTCCAGGGGTCTTAAGAATTTGGCTCTACACCAGCATGGCTGAGTGTGTGCTTTATTTTTGTATCGAGGACTGGACCTCTGGCTTTGCATGCGTTCAGCAAGTGCTCTGCCACTCAGCTACATCCCTAGCTAGCCTTTTTCATTTTGAAACAATGTCTTGCTAATTCGCTGGGGTTGGCCAGGAAATTACCATCTTCCTACGTCAGCTGGGAGCCCAGGCAACATGCTTAGCTGTGAGATTTTGAGGCACTGGCTCATGGGCTGTGGAGACTACAGGGTGGTCTGGGAGGCCAGAGACCAAGGGAGGAATGGCAGCCCAAGTCCAGAGGGGACCCTGAGCAGAACTTTTCAGTCTTCTTTGTAAGGCCTGCAGCCAATTGGACGAGGCCTACCCTACTCTGAAGAGAAATCTACTTTACTAAAAAGCTACTGGTTTAAGTGTTCATCTCCTGTCAAAATCAGGTCACAGCCACTCTAGATGGTGTCTAACTGAAAACATACTTTCACGTAGCCGAGATGATTTGATGATGGACTCTACAGTCTTTGCTGGCTTTTCTTCTCAGGGTAGAGCACTCCCTAGCATGGAGCAGGCCTTATAGCATGCTGTGCCTTCTGTGCTGCCGCTGCCAGCCGCCAGTGCAGAGTAAAGTGCGTGTGTCAGGAAAGCGCACATCTCTGCTTATGCTGAGCGGTTGTTTGTATCTCCATTCTGGCTGGCCTTCCTCTGCTGGTTGTGGTGTTGGGCTGGAAAACAGACCTTTCCCCACCTCCTGGCTGCCAGCGTGTGCAGGGAAGCTGCCCCCTGACCCTCTTGGGCTGTGGCTTATTCTTTGTGGACTTTTTTTTTGAGACAGTGTCTTGCTATGCAGTTCAGGCTGGCCTTGAACTTTCTATGTAGCCCAGGCTGGCCTCAGTCTCAGCCTCTCAAGTGGTGGGATTCCAGTCATGCGCTACCACTCCCAGCCCTCAGCACCCTCAGCCCACTTTTGATGATGGTGTTCTGGATGAGTTGCACCTGCTCATGGAAGATGACTTGCAGCTCACAGGGGAGATACTCTGTGAGAGGCAGGAGGAAGCGATCAGGCTCAGGTGACATGGGAGGGAGGGTAGGAGGTTCCTGCCTCAGCTTCCCTGGTACAGCTGATCCATCTTCTGGTACAGAGTTCTCATCACTCGGTCCAAATATTCCCCAGCTGAGGGTGGGAGGAGGAGGAGGAGGAAGCCATTGAGCCAGCCTGCTACGCTGGAGGTCCAGCTGGACTGTGGCGCTTCCCCACTCTGGGCTTTGCACTCCCTCAACTCTCTTGGGATGGCCAAGGGTAGCTCCCTCATTGTGTCCTGGCTGTAACTAGTGATTAGAATATGCAACTCAAGGATGTCACCCACCCTCAAAGACTGGAGGTTTGTGTACTGGTGGTAGAAGGAGAACTTCTCAGAGAAGTTATGGCCATGAAAGTGCTCCCAGGCTGTCTTTGAACTTGTGATGATCCTCCTGCCTTGGCCTCCCAAGTCCAAAGCCAGCCTCGGGTAGACAGTGAGTTCAAGTCCAGCCTGAATGATGTTGTGAGACCCTGTCAAGAAAAAAAAAAGTTAAACATAGTGTGCTACCTGTTGGCCTGGAAATACACTGCTAGTGTCGTACCCATGAAGAATGAAGACATATGGTCACACTGAAACTTGTACACGATGTTCATAGCAGCTTTATTTGTTACAACATCACATGGAAACGACACAGATGTCCACTAACAGGTCTTCAGGGATGCTGGGGCAAATACTACGGGGAAAGAGAGTGACGTTGCTGCACAGACTCCAGGGGGAGCCTCAAAAGAACTGTACTGAGTGGAAGCAGCCACGTGTGTGCTGGGCGAGCCCATTACACAGAGTTTACCTACACTATCAGCAGAGCAGTGGTTGTAGGGGGTGGGGAACACAAGGCCACTCTGGGAGGAAGGGGGTAATATTCACTGTCCGGATAGCAGGGATGATTTTACAGATGTACACGCTCACTGGAACTCACCAATTACACGGCACACACACATAGCAGCTATCATATTTCTGTTGCGTCTCCATAAAGCTATTGAAGAAAGATAAAAGCCAGCAGGAGTGCCACATCTGCAGTGGCCTTCATGTCTGGCCTGAGCATTGCCAGGTGGAAGGAAAGGCCCAAGGTGCTTTCCTGAACACCAGGGGGCTCCGAGCCCGTGGTGAACGTCCAACACTTGACCTTGGAGGTGTTCCAGTGGGGACATACGCAACTGTCCTGGCCCTTGTTTCATGAAGTCGCAGATCACAGCCAGCTCCAATAGTGTGGTGAGCAGAGTGTGAGGGGAAAGCAGCTGGGCGCCCCCAGCTTCCTCCCATCAGTGTCACTGAGGGCCACAGGCGACACTCGGAGGCATCAGATCTCCGAGCAGCACTGGAGACTGACGATTCATTTACTGCGGCTTCATTTCCTCAATCATAGGCCAACTGTTTCTTGTTTTAAAAAACTGCTCCCCACGTGGAGCCAACTCGAGTCTGGAGTCCGCGTGTGGGATCCCAGGCCCTCCACACTTGGCTTCTTATTGATCTTTTAGCCCAGAACTGCTTCCCCCAGATCACCTCGCAGTCTCTCTTCTCCCCCTGCCCCCTAGCCCAGCCCAAGGACGCATGGAGCCCCACTTCTGAGCAGCACAGAAGCAAGAGCCAGTGTCTTCCCAGCAGCTCCACCTCAGTCCACGCAAAGCCCACACCATC
Organism: Myocastor coypus; assembly: GCA_004027025.1. Taxonomy (NCBI): domain Eukaryota; kingdom Metazoa; phylum Chordata; class Mammalia; order Rodentia; family Myocastoridae; genus Myocastor; species Myocastor coypus. The sequence goes on from PVJA010052790.1 coordinate 6,520, forward strand.
TGCATTGCATGCCTCAGAGGAAATGCAGCTCCTGATGACCTTTCAGCAACCCAAATTGACAGGTGCCAGGTTACACTGAGGACTGACAAACAGAAAAGATCTGCTGTTGCTACTCTCAGTGTCATTTATACAGGCAAATACAGTGGAAGTTAGTGCTCTTCAGGACACTCCAATTACATCAGAGTGCAGGGCCCACACCCCCTGGTGAGCGCTCTGTGCAGGACATGCCTGCAAACATTCTTTCCTGTGGTGGGGTCATGGGTACCGGACCAGGCGAATAAAAGTTAAAGCTACAGTTAGTGTCTACACTGGCAATGGGGAGTGTTACACACTTGGGAGAGCTGATTCCTGCCTGGCTCAGAAAAACTCAGTCATTCACTTCCAGCAGCAAGAGGGGCCTCCAAGTGGCTGGGATGGAGGCCGTAACAGCCTCCTGCTGCCTGCACCTACCTTGCCCGGGGACAGGTCTCCTGCATCAGTGGCAGGCCCGGTGGAGATTGCAGAAATCTCACAAAATCTCAAACTTCCCAACAATGTCCCCAGGGATTCCAAGGGCACCACCCTAATGCTTCTTTTGCAACATGAAAAGCCTGGCTTGTAGCTACTTCACGCTGCCTCTCGGGGCGGCTTCACTGGCTCCAACAGAGGCAGCACCCAAAACCCTCAGTGCACTGCTCTCCCTTCACATATACCTGCCAGTGCCAGCCCTGGGCTTGGCACAGAGCACACAGGGGCCACAGATGACACACAGCTACAGTTCACAGGGCAGGCTGACAGGCATGAAGGCAAGCCCAGGACAGGGGGACAGGGGTCACTAGAGGTGGCTGGGTCAAAAGCAAGTTACAAAAATGCTGGGCTGTTCAATAGGCTTTTATATCTGACACGTAGGTGCGTACGTGTGTTTGAGTGTGTGTGCGTGTGCACGCCCAGGTTTGTATGAAATGTCTAGAGTTGTCCTGGGGACTGCAGTTCCAAGCAGTATCCTCAGAAGGAAGCCTGGATTTTCAGTCTCCTCACATTCTCTTGGCAGGTGTCCCCAGAAGTAGTCTCAGTGACACTGATCAGCTGCTTACCTTCCGAGTGGCATGAGAGACAAAGCCTGCTCTCCCCTAGTTGTGGAGAGGGCTGAAAGGAGGTGGCCAGGACACTGGGTTGAAAGCACCCAGGCCTAGCTCTCCTGGGCCTCTGGGGACAATGCCTTTAGCTAGCTGTGAGCTCTTCCCAAGAGCTCAGTAAAGTGCCCCAGGCTTTTAGTAAAGTGCCATTTGAAGGGCTGAGGGGAAGCAGGGACTGCATCATGTCAGGGACAAGAGGAGACAGCGTCTCAGGTGTGGGCCTGGATGGCCCCCTTCTGCTGCCTGAGGTCTCTTCACCGGATGGGCATCCAGACCCAGATTCTTACTTAAGGAGTCATTCCCTGACAATCTCGAATAGCAAAAATCTCTGTTTTCAACTTATGTTATCCCTGAATACAAAGACATTCAAAACAGTGACTCCTCAAGGCTTCTAAGAAGTGTCACACGGAAAGCAGTTGCCCAGCACTCATTCAATTCAGTGCCATCTAAATGCAAATTCTAACCTGAGTGCCTTGTCTCCTGCATGAAGGGTAGGAGCAGGAAATTTGAAAGCTTCAGGCACTAGGGGGTGGGAGGGGCACAGAGGGCACCAGGTGCAGGAAGGTGACTGAAGCCAGCAGGGTGGCAGGAGTGTCCACGTGGCCATGTCTGGCCCAGAGCCCACTCCTGTGAGGAAACCAGAGGGAAAGGAGCCGGCTCCTCTGCTCCCACAGAATTGTGCGCAGCTCTTCCGACAACCAGCAGGGGGCGCACAGAAGGGCGAGACTCTGTCATGGTTGCCAGGTTCCCCCTTGCAAGGACCGCAGGGTACCCAGCACCTTCCCAGAAGCAGCTGGGCTATTCCAGAGCCCCTTCCATTTGTAAGCTCTGAAAGCATTAAAGTGCTTTTAGTATCTTCTACCTGGAAACACTAACAACCCTTAGGGGGAGAGGCAAAGGGTTCCACACCATGAGAGGACTTGGGTGGACCATCTCTCTGTAAACTCAAAGTAGCATCCCTTCGCACAGCAGGGGCAGTGACTCTGTAGGACACAGATACATGCTCACACCCACCATGTGCACAGCCTGTGCACACGTGGGTGCCCTGCAGTAGATGGGTGACAGTGGGGGTTGAGGAGCAGCAGCCATGGTCAGTCACATTGTCAGGGGCCTGGGAAATTAAGGGAAGGGGTGCTGGTCTCCAGCCTGCACTGCCCTTAGGGGGACACTGAGGCAGACGCCCCTCAGGAAGGCTGCACTGCCCCTTGGACTCATTGCCCTGTTTGTCGGCCTCAGGGTGAGAATGGATCCTGCGGCTTTGCAGGACCCAGGGGACCAGCATGGGGGCCATGGTTGTCCCCTCCGACGGGCTGGGCCTGGGGACCATGGCGGGGTGATTTCTCATTGTGGCTGCGCTCGCAGTGCTCACACGCATGCTGCTCTGGACTTTCCCAGGCCTCAGAAGAGCTGCTCTCGCCAGAGCATTCACAGCTCTCCGGGGAAAGCTCCTCGTGGGGCCCCTGCTGGCGCTCCAATAGGAGCACGCAGCCCCGTCGGGGGCTCCTGTCGTGGCCACCGCAGCGCTGGGAGGGGGGCACGAATCTGTGCACCGCCTGGTGCTTGAAGAGACTGGCCCGGCGGCCGAAGGCCTTGCCGCACACGCTGCACTCATAAAGCTCACCGCTGTGCACCCACTGCTGCTGGTTGAGGCCCCAGCAGTCGCAGAATGCCTTGCCACACTGCGCACACGCGAAGGGCTTGTCGTCATCGATGTGCACGCGCTGGTGGTGGATGAGCTGCGAGATGCTCGTGAAGGCCTTGGGGCACCGGTCGCACAAGTAGGGCTTCTGGCCGACGTGCGAGTGCTCGTGCTCGATGAGGGCAGAGCTGCGGCTGAAGGCCTTGCTGCAGTGAACGCACTCGTAGGGCTTTTCGCCGCTATGGGTGCGCTCGTGCTCGAGCAGCGCAAAGCTGCGCCAGAACCGCTTCCCGCACTCGCTGCAGGAGAAGGGCTTCTCGTGGCTGTGGGTAGCCTGGCGCTTGATGAGGCTGGAGCTCCGCGTGAAGGTCTGGCAGCACTCTTCGCACGCGTCGGGCTTCATGCCGCTGTGGATGCGCTGGTGCTCGAGCAGCGCGAAGCTGCGCCGGAACCGCGTCCCGCACTCCCGGCACGCATGGGACTTCTCGCTGCTGTGGCTGATACGGTGCTTGATGAGGTTGGAGCTGCGGCTGAAGGACTTCCCGCACTGCTGGCACAGGTACCTCTGCTCAGCACCCTTGGGCGGCTGTGGCCTTGCTGCAGGACAGCGTCCCTGGGGGCCTCTCTGTGAGGCCATGGAGTCACCCTGCCGCCTGGCCCTCCTTGCCGCCCTAGGGCTCTGTATCCTGCCACCTGCAAAGATAGATAGGGCCAACTGGTGTCATTGCTTGCAGGGGGCCCTCGTGCACGTTGGGATTTCTGTACCCTCACACTGGGCAGAAACAGTGACCCCAAGCAGAAGAGAGCCAGGCAAGCAGCTGGGAGTGCAGGTGAGGAAGTGGGGTGAGATGGGAAGGGCAGGGTACATGTGGGCCCCACATACCTACAGGAGGCCAGGATGGCGGCTCACTCACCTGCCTTCGACGGGAGGTCGGGCAACCATGGCCCTGCCCCTCGCTCTATCTGGGCCACCAGGTAAGGCTTGGAGGAGGCGAGTCCTGTGCGGGGAAATGATCAAGGACAGAGTCACCCTTGAGCACACTGCAGTCCTGACAGCCTCAGGTGAGAGACAGAGCAAGAAGGACTCTGGAAAAGTGCCCCTGGGCTGGTCCAGGGAAAGGACACCCCCAGCCCCATGCCCAGAAGCCACCTGAGGAGGAGAGACTCTGTCACCTGTCTGTGAGGGTCAGCAAGAGCCCAGGATGGTGATAGCACTCCACCAAGGGCTGGGTCACAGAGGCCATGAGGAGAGCTGCTTTAGATGCAAAGCTCACTTCCTGGAGGCCTGAGCATGGCATGTGTGCCATACTGGCTGCCTGCTGGGAAAGGTGGGTTCCTGGGGTCCTCTCCATGCCCGTGCTCAGCACAGAGGAGGTGGTATCACCCTCATTCCAGAGCTCTGGCCTGTGACCCTTTGTGTTCCTCATTAAGTGGTAGGACGGGCTCCCTTTCTGGGAGTCCTGAAAGTGGGAGGCTGGGTACGTGTTGGCGAAGGAAGCAGAGAGCTACTCAACTTTCCAGTGCGCTAAACTCTGCAAAATGAGTGACTTTTGTTTGGTTGGTTTGAGGCACGGTCTCACTGTATAGTTCATGATGGCTTTGAACTCACTATGTAGCCCAGGCTAGCCTTGAACTCACAGCAATCATCCTGCCTCAGCCTCCTGACCTCTGGGATGACAGCTGTGCACCACTACTCCCAGCTACAAAACCCAATTATTGTACAAACAATCTAGGTCTCAACTAATGCATTTAAATATTCCAGTAGAGCTGGGCATGGAGGTGCATGCCTGAAATTCTCTGGCGTGGGGAGGCTGAGGCAGAAGGATAGGAGGATCATTGTCAGTTTGAGGAAACTTTGTGTTCTCTGTCTTTGTCTCTCTGTCTCTCTGTCTATCTCTCTCTGTCTCTCTCTGTATCTCTGTCTCTGTCTCTGTCTCTGTCTGTCTCTCTGTCTCTCTCTCTCTCTCTCTATATATATATATATATATATATATATATATATATTTCAGAAAAAGAAAAACTTAGCTGGGCGTGGTGGCTCACGCCTGTAATCCCAGCACTTGGGAGGCTGAGGCAGGAGGATCGGTGCAAGTTCGAGACCAGCCTGGGCTACAAAAGTGAGCTCAAGGCCAGCCTCAACTGCATAGCGAGACCCTGTCTCAAAAAGACAAAAAAAAAACTTGTATAAAAAGTTTAATACTAAATTTATTGAGAAACCATGAAATTAATTCACGTTGCAATCATAACAGGTGCTCAATGTGGTGGCCATTGGCTTCCAGACATTTTTTGGTGGGGCGAATGGCTGCTTGGGTGACCTTGGTCACTGAGATTGCTGTGTGTGCATTTTTAGTTCCTTCTCTAAGGGCCTGTAGTGTAGTGGGTTTTCTGTGATATGCAACATCCTCTAGAGTCCCCCATAGGTAAAAGCATTATAATATTTATGCAAGTTTTCCTTTTCATGACGTGTTTGTATATACTTCGTGGGGCTCTGTGTATGTCTATGTCTATGTCTATGTCTATATCTGTATATTATGTAGTCATTTATCCTACTAGAGTTGACACTTGTCTTATGTATTTATTTATTGCAGGATTGGTGAGTGAACTCAGACAGGTGCTTATTCTACTGAACTATATCCCTAACCCCTGACACTTGTCTTTTAAATAGAAAGATATTTTGCTCAATCCACAATTTCATATGCAAAATTAGTACAGACCCACACATTTACCCTAAACCTGTATAGATCCCAACCAATTGACCTGAGCTGAAAACTCTTACTGACATGATGGTGACCCCATGAAAGTCCCAGTCTGATGGAAAGAGGGATTTATGCTTGAGCTCAGTGTAAACAACAAACCAGGAAATTCAGAAATAAATAGATCCCGCCGGGCGTGGTGGCGCAAGCCTGTAATCCCAGCACTCGGGAGGCTGAGGCAGGAGGATCGGTGTGAGTTCGAGACCAGCCTGGGCTACAAAAGTGAGCTCA
>PVJA010052791.1:0-12141 GCA_004027025.1 Myocastor coypus
CTACGAAGATAGCTAACATTTTTGCCCTAGCTCTTCAAGGTCAGTGTGGACTCAGGACAAAAGAGAACCTGTGCTGTAACATCCTGTAACTCAGTGGTGTCCCAAATTTTCTCGTCAAAGAGATTATGGGACCTCAGAGGAAAGGGATAAATAAAGTATAGTGTGTCAAAGGAGAGTCACCTAGAGAAAAAAAAATACTCTCTCAGGCTTTCACAGAAAGCAAACTGGTCAAGCAATGGCCATGACATCCAGATGGCTGACACTGATAACAGTTCTACAAAGCACTATATATGGTTCCAATGTTAATCCTGAGGGGATTTGACCTTGGAAGATACAAAAGATGAATGTTTTGTTATACATATCTTGCTTTAATTTGCCCTTGATCACCTAGCAGAGAAGCTTAATTATGAGGCATAAAATGAAGAGCTAGATTAGTATGATGACCTGTAAGAGGCTTAAATCAACTGCTTCCAACATTGCCAGTTTCACCGGTAACCCAATGCAAATAAGGACTATGTATACAACTACTTCCTCTCAGTTCAAAGAGAAGAAATTTTTTCTTTACCAATATCGATCAGAAAATTTATCATGTCTATACCCTGTGCTCTGTGTAACTAGTATGAGGGCAATAATATACAATGTGTCAATTATTGCAAATGTACTACTAACGTGTTTTGAAACTATCATATTGATATTTCTTATTAAAAATAAATAAAAGTAACACCTAAAAGCAAATAAATAAATAAATAAATCCATGTGCTCTTTTGCTCAGTTTTTTTTTTCCTCAGTAAGCACATATATAGTTATTGTATAATAAAATATCTGGTTATTAGACTTTCTTCAATGTGTTAATAATCAAGATACCAGAAATTCAGCACAGGAGCAGTATACTAAAAGCCCGTAGAGAAAAGAAACAGATCGCATTTAAAGGAAAACCCATCAGAATAGCAGCAGATTTCTTTTTACAAACCATTGAGTCAGAAAGAGCATGGAGCAAAGCACTACAAGTCTTGCAAGAAAAATTCCAAAATAGACTGATATACTCTGCAAAAATCTCTTTCAAATTTAATGGAGAAGTAAAATACTTCCATGACAAAAAACAACTAAAGAATTTCTTTTGGGGATTGAACTCGGGACCTTGTGCTTGCCAGGCAGGTGCTTATTATACTGAGCTATCTCCCTGGCCCCTACAACTAAAGAATTTCATGATGAAAATACAACCCTACACAAACTACTAAAAGATACTCTAGAGAGCGATCAAAATGACCACAACTCCATGATTGAGAACAGAAAGAACCCACCAAATAGAGCAGACAGTTAAACACAGGAGAAAAAGAGGTATACAACAGCAGTCTTTCAACTATTCTTTTGTATACAGCAGCAGAATATGTCCAGCATATTCTCCAAATGGGACTTCTCCTGTACCCTATGGGTCATGATTCTGTTTGGGTCTATAGGGTGGATATCTAGGAAGTAGTAGTAGCTCAGTCCCACAAGTGACATCTGGCCACCAGTAAGCATTATGGACACTGTTTTAGTCCATGACATACTAGAAGTTTGTGCAATATCCTATCCCCAAACTATTAGAAGTACTGGTCATAGCCGGGCGTGGTGGCTCAAGCCTGTAATCCCAGCACTGGGAGGCTGAGGCAGGAGGATTAGTGCGAGTTCGAGACCAGCCTGGGCTACAAAAGTGAGCTGAAGGCCAGCCTGAACTGCATAGCGAGACCCTGTCTCAAAAAGCCAAAAAAAAAAAAAGAAGTACTGGTCATATATTTGCCATTCCAGTCCCTATGTTGATTTTTTTTCTTAGTAATTCTTTACTATCATGAAAATGTTCTCTTGGTTGATATTTTTGTATACATTAACCTATTCAAATACTATGTGAGTACTCTGAATTGATCACAGATTCAAACATACATATGAAACACAACATTCTGGCCTCTTAATTGGAGTCATGATTTAATTTTAATTTTGGTATATTGTTTTGGAATATTTTAATTTAATTCTAATTAATATTTAATTTCCTGAATATTGCTTAATTTTTGTTTTCTGGTTTATTTTATTTATTTATTTTTCTTGTTTCAGAACTTTTGTTTCTTTATTTTTATGGCCGGCTCAGCCTGCCCTGAGGGCAGGGCTGGCGCAGCATGTGGTGCCGGGGATAGAACCATGGTCCCTGTAGCCACCCAAGCTTTCCTAAGCAGGCGCTTTAGAGCACTGAGCCATCCCGCCGGACCCTGTTTTCTGATTTATACTGTATCTCTGACTTATAATCTACTTATAAGATATGGTATGATATTTTCTGCTAGTATTAGAAAGTTTAAAAAGTGCATTTTATTTCTATTTTCCATTGACTATTCTGCCTTCTTTTATGTACACACACACACACACACACACACACACACACACATGAAAAAATATGTATATAACCTGACATAAGATTGATATTTTGTAGAAATCTTCAATGACTTTTTAAGTGGATTCATCTAATATATTTTACATAGTTCATTTTGAGGGCTCTTTATTCTTTATTTAGGACCATACAGCAACTTCTCTTGCCTTCTGGATTATGGTCTTTGTTATTTTTTTATATGCTATGTGTGGAGATAGAAGGATATATCAAATAAAATATTTTTAGTTCTCAAAGTTATGTTTGCTAAGTGTAAAATTGAGTGAGGACAAATTTTTTTTTTCAGTCCTTTGGATTAGTCTAGTTTCTTACTCACTCTCTTTTTTTTTCTAATATGAAATAAGATGCTGTTTAATTTTGGTTCTCCATAGCTAATATTTTTTATGTATATGCTTTAATGATTTTTGTCTTTATAATTAGTTCTGGACAATTTTACTTTTGTGTATCTTGGTATGATTTTATTCATATTTCTTGGGCAAAAGATTTGTGTTTCTTTGAAATATGGTACTATAAATTTTACTAAAGTTGGAAATTTTAGATCTTTATTTCCTACCCCTTTCTCCTTTAGAATTCTAATTATATGAATATGACTTTCTTGATTTTGGCACAGAGTGAACTATTTTATTTACAATGTGCCATCTATTAGTCTCATGCCATGTATTCATTTTGGAAATATTTCTCTAAAATTGACTTTACATCCTGTATCTTTCACATTTCAATATTTATCTACAGTTTTTAATCTGCTACATAATTATTGATTTTTAATAAAGTTGATGAAATAAAAGAAAAGTTTACTTTGGTTCACTGTTTTGGAGATTTCAGCCCATAGCAGCCCTATTCTCTTTGGGCCAATGGTAAAAGCACTGGAGAAAGGAGATCAAGAGAAAGAAAGGGGCTCAGTGTGATACCCTTAAGACCAGAAGGTTTCTATAGGCTCTGCCTTTAAAGGTGCCACTATCTCTCACCAGTGTCATGTTGGAGACTAAGCTTTTTAACATATCAAAAAACAATTTTTTTTTAATGTATGGGTGAGTATTCCAGATCCAGACATGAGCAGGGGTACATCTACATATGGAATGTTTTCCAGCCTTAAGAAAAAAATTAGATTCTTACATACACTAAAACATAAATGAGCTTCGAAGACATTGTGTTAAATGAAATACGCCCAATAGAAGTAGATGAATGCTTGTTATAGAATTATGTGCTGGAGTCAAAAGGACCGAGGAGACTTGATGAAGGCGGCTCAGAGGATTCACCAGGATTCCCTCCTCAGTGAGCAAAGAACCTCTGAAGCAAGTCAGCTTTATTCAGGATAGTCAGTGTGATCTTGTGCACAATCACCTCAGCAAAGGAGAACTGTGGGCTCAGGCACTAATGTGACCGTGATCTCATTAAAGTAAAGGAAGACCACATGCTTAGTCACGAATGCAACCATGATCTCCATCAGCTTCTATCCTAGAGTTCACTCAGGGGTCAACCAATAGCATTTCAAAAAAAGGGAGAAAGCAACAACTAGAGAATCCACAGGTGAAGCTGCTCTACCACAGCTGCCTCTGGGCCCTGTCCATCACGCTCTGCTTTTTGAAATGCCCATCAGGCTATATCTCCCTGTTCTTAATTTTTTGAAAAAATCAGAAAGAAGACTACAAATTATCAACTCATAACTTGTGGACAGACCTGTCCTCACTACTAATCAGTACAAAGATCGCATATCATGATGCTTCCACTAAACCATAGGATACCACTAAGGTTTTGAATGTCTGTAACAGGTCAGTGGCAAACACTCGTCACACAAAAGCATCATCAACTTCTTGTTGACGAGACAGAATTGGTAACGCCCCACAGATCAACATTTCGATATAACAACAATCTGCCCCACATTTTAGAGTTGGTGCATTCCTGAAAAGTCCACAGTCATTCTGACTGCTTACAATAAACAGTTTGTATGCTCTGGTTCAACACTACTCCATCCACAGCAGCCGCGGCGGTGATGGTCACCACTCCCAAGAGCATGGCTATCATGGATTCACTTTTGTTTTTCTTCAACATCTCCAGCAAATGTTGGAACTACACCATGGAAGGGAACTACTGTCTCGGATGATACAACTGTATCAGAAGTCAGATGCTTATTCTCGTCCTGCTGTAGATGTTATTCCTAGAAAATTCAAAGTTAATAGATTTTTAGACATACATCCAAAAAACAACTGTGACATGTAATGGTAGGGCCAGAAGAGTTTCTTAACAGCTCCAGGTAGAGCCATAGAGCTCCAATCTGACACTTCCATTGAAAGTATTAACTAATTCCAAGGCTGCCTCTCCTCTACAGGTTTTTCAGTATATCCCAATCATTAAGATAAACAACATTGGTATTCTGGCAGGATGACAGATTTAATAGTAGAAACATTCTGTTCCCACCTACCCCTTTGATGTATCTTGGTGTTATCATTTACTAGCATTTGTTTTGCCTTTGATTTTTAGATCTGGCCCATAGTGGGAGCATCTGTCCTTCTAATCATTGTTAGATATCTTGTCTATTGTGTTATTTTTCTTGAGGGTTTAACCCTATCTGACTGCCTATAATTTTTCCATCTTGGCTGTTTTCAACATTCCCCTTCTGAAGATGTAACCTGAACTGCTGTCCTCATGCTAAAAGGGGTTGTAGTTGGGAAATGGCAGTCAGAGATATTCTCTTGAGGTTCTACTTAAAAAGCCCTCATAGACACCAGGCAATTTTATCTTGGGTAGGTAGAATAGCTTACGCCTTTTTATTTATAGGATCTGACAGTTGGTTATAAGTTCTTCCCTCTTTAGTTACAAGTATCTTTAAATTTTGAGAATTCATGAAAACCAAATACCCTATCTTTTTTCTGTTTATGAGAAGATAGTGACATCAGTAAGCCAATCTTATTTATATGTCTTATTTTAGTTTTTGAGATATGATAATTGGGAAGAAAGTCAGGGTTAGAGAAAAGCAAAGAGACCTGTGGCAATGTCTAGCAAAAGGCTGGGTTTCTCCTTTGGTCATAATTTCTCAGAACTTCTCCTTGTAAATGACAGAGACTGTCTGGCCAGAGGGAGCAGGCAGGCCCAGTGCCCTTTTAGTCCTAATGGACCATCTGAGAAGCTGAGTCTGAGCTCCAAGGCCTTCGCCTCAGAGTACAGTCTCACTTCTAGTGGCTATCTTGGCAGTCAGGGCATAGCTTGTGGGCCTATCAAGACAATCCCTTATTTTGGCCCAGTTTCTGACAGCCATAGCAGGTGAACTTCATCACTGCTAAGCCTTTCTTGGAGTCAAGAGAATCAGACCTTTGGATTTGAGACTGTAATAAGTCAGCTAATTTTTTATCTCTTTTTTTTTTTTTCTCTCTCCTTTTTTTCTCCCAGTTTCAATTATAGGAAGTTAATTTCTTAATATCCTATAAAGTATCAAGTGAGTTTTTTCATCATCAATCAGATTTTGTATCAACTTTTACACTTACTCATTTTCTGGGTTTTATTCATCGAGCTGGTACCCAGGCTTGGGTTATTGCACTCCTAAGCCCAATAGCTTATACTTGTGCTGAGGGATTAGTTGGGGGAGGATGCAGAAGTTGAACTTCAGCAAGTATGGAAGGTGGACTTGAAACCTCTAGTTGCTCCACCAATCTGGATATCAACTGTGTCAAATGTTCCACATGATGAAAAAGCTTTTCGGGTGCTACATGCACCTTTCTCCAACTCATTTTCCCGAGCTTTCAAAAAGTCCTCAAAATCAGGACAGAGGCTGAGAGGCGGGAAATGCCTGCTTTACTTTAGAATTTTCTGTTTCAGACTCTCCATCCTGCAAGGACGAATCATCAGATGTGGTGCTGCCTTCATACTATTTAATATCCTCATCAATCAAACTCCTCATAAGACTACTTTCCTGAGTCTGAGAAATTGGCTGCAGACTCAATTCCTCAGAGTCAGACTGCATGGGCTCCAAAGCCAAGGAGATAAGGCTACACAAAGACCACACATTTAAAGGAATAGGTTGTCCTTGCTGATGTGCTCTACGCAGAGCTTTTGTGACCTGCTTCCAAACTTTTAAGTCTAGAGCAGCTTTTCCTTTAGGTTGAAACCATAAACAATGTCTTTTTATGAGGAAAAACAATTCTTCAAAACTTTTTGGTTTCACCTTTACCCCCCACTCCTCTGAGTAATGTCTCTGTAAGGTGGACATACTCTTTCTATTGAAGCGGAATTTCCCATTACTCAGCCTTTTCTGGTGGTCTTGCCTACTCTGGGCATACCTTTCTCAGTCAAGCCTTCCTTGACTTACCCCTCATTGTCTTTCATGCCCTGCACTGTGCGCTACTTGTTGTAAAATTATGTGCCAGAGTTGAAAGGACTGAGAAGACCTGATGAAGGTGTCTCAGAGGACTCACCAGGATTCCATCCTCAGTGATCAAAGAACCTCTGAAACAAGTCAGCTTTATTCAGGATAGTCAGCGTGATCTCGTGCCCAATCACCTCAGCAAAGGAGAACCATGTGTTCAGGCACTAACGTGACCACGGTCTCATTAAAGTAAAGGAGGACCACATGCTTAGTCATGAGCCACGATCTCCATCAGTTTCCATTGTAGGGTCCACTCCAAAAAGGGAGAAAGCAACAAATAGAGAACCCACAGGTGAAGCTACCCTACCGCAGCTGCCTGTGGGCCCCGTCCATCACTCTGCATTTTGAAATGCCCATCAGGCTACAAATACTGTATCTAGATTGGGCAGATTCATAGAAAGTACAGTAGAGGTTACCACAGGTTTGGAGTTAGAGAAAATAGGGAGATGGGGATGAAGAATTATTGCTTAATGGTTGTAGTCTTTCTGTATGGAATGATGAAATAGTTTGGGAAATAGTGGTGCTGAGAGTTGTACATTACAACTTCAGTACACTGAACTGTACTCTTAAAAATGGTTAAAATAGGTTACATATATTTTGAAAAAGAAAAAATCAGAAGCCATTTAATTGTCCACTTAGTTTTTATTTATTTTGAGATACGGTCTCACTGTGCTGCCTGGGCTGGCCTCAAACTCATTTTTTAAAAAATGTATTTAGTAGTGTCCACAGAATCTCACTACATAGATTGGACTCATGGGTATCCTGTTTTCAGCCTCTTAAGTGCTGGGATTATAGGCATGTGCCACCATGCCCAGTCTCAGTGCATCCTACAGGCAGGGCTGGCATGGTATGTGGTACTGGGGATTGAACTCTAGTGCCTGTGCTTGCCTAAGCAGGTGCTTCAGTCCACTGAGCTATCTGGCCAGCCCTGAGGCTGGCCTCAAACTCATGATTCATCTCATCCTCTACTTTTGACTGGGCATGTGCCACCTTGCTTGTTGAATGGTTCATTTTAATACAAAGCCTAGCTTGTGCCCAGTATATGGTGAGTACCTTATAGGTGATAATTGTCGTGGACAGATCAGTGTTCACTGAGCATTTCAGTGTGATTGCATCTTATATTAGAATAGTGTTTAATGAATGAAAAATGTTCACTTCAGCTTTATCTCTAATGCGTTATTACTTTTCTCATGTCTCATTTCTGTACCTCAGAGTTATTGATTTAGGAGTCATGACACCCTGTGATAAGATACTGAAAGCAGCTCTTGACCACAAAGCAGGTATTGTGTAACTGTCCTTGTCCATTTCACTCAGTGTCTCTTCCCTAAGAATCTGTGCATTGATGAATAGTAAAGCTCAGTCCACTTGGGGTCTGACATTCTTGCTGGCTATTACTAGCTCCTGTGTGAAGCTGCTGTTTGGACCTTTGCATGGCGGTTGGGCTAGGTGCATGAGTGACCATACAGCTCTGGAGATGCAGTGGGGACAGGCTTCTTTCACGAGAACCCTTATACTCAATGGTTTTCTGTGTGTAGTTGTCTTTTGATGTTCTTTTGAACACTAATTATATGAGTCTGGGATATCATAAACTAAAGGCATCTTTAGTTGCATTGCTTTTTAAAGTTGTAGCAAATTCAACTTTTAAGTTTTAAATCTTACTACCGAAAGGGAACAATAATTTGAAACCCCTTGCTGAATAGAAAAGATGTCTCAGAATTAGAAATTCATGTCAGGTTTTGTGTTACTATTATAAATTTCTAAAAATGGGTCTTCATACTTCTTTTTCTCACCTTTTTACTGTCCTTTTTTTTTTTTTTTTCCTACTATTTCTTAATAATAGATATAATTGGCCTGTCAGGACTCATTACTCCTTCCCTGGATGAAATGATTTTTGTTGCCAAGGAAATGGAAAGATTAGCCATAAAGATTCCATTGTTGATTGGAGGAGCAACCACTTCAAGGTAAGTCATACCAGAGAGTCTGTGCTCTATTTACTTTTTCATTTCATTTATGAGACGAGGTATTGCTATGCTGCCCAGGCTGGCGTTGAACTGCTGGGTTTGAGTGATGCTTCTGCCTTAGTCCTCTAAGTAGCTGATATTATAGCCATGTGCTGTTGTGCCTAGTGTTTTGTTTTTCTCTTAAATGCTAGGGTTTACAGTGATAAAGCCTGCTTTGGTTTGTTTTGTGTGATGTTGTGTGTGTGTGTTTTCCCTTATGCTTATTGACTTTATATGGTCTTTGTGTTGTTCACTTGGGGAAGAGTCAGACCACTTTTGAAACATACAGTAGAAAACTTCTGATTCTCAACCCTTGCCTTTTTTGGATTTCATTTAGGTTGAAGCTATTTTTTTTTTTTTTTAATCTACTCAGCTCCTGAGAATTGTAATAAGCTTTTACTGCTCTTGAGATGAGACTAAGTGGGGAGAGTGTGTTTTTAGCACATAGATGGCATTTAAACTTCTCTGTTTTAAACCAGGTATCTGAAAAATTATAGATTCTCTCAAAGAAACTCTTCACCTTATAATAGTTTGGAAATAGAAAACCTGTCTAGCTAGAATGAGCTAAAAGATCATTTGGGGAAGTTGTTCCTCAATCTTGAGTAAGAGATGCAAAGAAAAAAGTTCACATATTGTTGCATGGTCGTTGCTTGGTTTGTCAGTTGTTTTTCTGTAATTCTGATCATGGTGATTTTGTGAGAATATATATAGGTGTTAGACTTTCTGTGCACACTTTCTTATAGGGAACATTGTTTACTTTATAAAGAACCAATATCAAGCTAGAGGGTTGAATCTGATGGTCCCATAGCATGCAGTTCATTTTTCTTGTGTAAAAGTACAGTAGTGGTCATAAGTACTCCTGAGTTCCTTGGAGAGATTTATTTTAAGGAATTCATTTTTATGATTTTGGGAACTGGCAGGTCTGAAATGTACAGGCTGGAGCCAGGTGAGAGTTAATGTTATAGTCTCGGGTTGGAAGACAGTTTGCAGGTAGAATTTCTTTTTCCTTATTGAGAAGGGACTTGGTCATTTTCCTAAGGTCTATTGATCAATGAGGTCAGCCCACATTTAGAAGATAAGCTGCTTTACTCAAAGTTTGCTGATTAAGTTACATCTAGCTTCAGATCCAGGGATGAAGGGAGCCGGAGAAGAGGAGTGAGGAGGCCGAGGAGGCAGGCCGTGCTGACTTCTTGGAGGCAGGCAGCCTGCTGACAGTGAAGGACCAGGCCACCAGGAAAAAAAGGGATCAGGAGATCGAGCTGAAGCTTTTGCAGCTCAGCTTCATTGTGAGAGCTGCAGGCTCTGGATAGTTCAGGGCTTGGGCCTGGTTTGGGTTTTCAGACCAGGAAACGAAAATCAATTCTCCAGTGGGAAAAGTGAGTGAGTCAGAGGCCAGACTCAGGACAGGCCTTAGACACTCAATAAACTAAGTTATGGGTAGAAATAAAGCCCTCTAGGGCAGCTCACTGATAAAGGCTTGGCAGGGGGCTTCAGAACCTCCCCTAATGGAGTGGGATTGGCGAGTTAGATGCTCATAGATCTAAGGTTGGATTGGGGAAGGGTCTCTGGGTTGTTGGTTTGTTAAGCAAGGATTAGGAGATTCAGATGCTTAGATCAAATTCAGGCCTTGGGTAGGGGGGAGGGAGAGAATTGGAAAGCTTAGGTGGTTATTTGGGGAGAGGTCTTTATATTTGATGGAGTTGCATAGCTGAGCTTTTAGGGCACTCAGGCCTGGGATCTTGTCAAGGGAGGCATCTGTGAAAGGGCGGGCAAGCCAGGCCAGACCAAGAGAAATAAAGTGAATAAACTGGATTCCAAGTGGGTGGAGGGACCTTGAAACGGGGGTCCCAAAAGGTAAGACATGTCCACCAGGTGTGTAACTGACACTTTTCCTGTCATTGTGGAATAATTCCATCCAAAACTAGCAGGTTGTTAGCCTGGCAACTTGCCAGTCACCACATGGCGCTGTTGTTGGGCATTAGTTTAGATCCAGAAGCACCCATTAGCATAACAAAATGGTCCCCTCTGAAATGTGTGGAGGGAGTGGGTGAAATACAATATGATGTTGGTTGGATTAAACAGAAGATGAAAGAATTAGCCAGCTTGCATGACAAGCATCTAAACAGACCTACCCTGGATGACAGAAGCAAGGAGGAGCACATGATTGAAATAACCACCCAGGAGATCACCCAGCACACACCCTGCAGGAGGTGTCCACTAGCTTCTGGCATGCATAGTCCAGCTACCTCAAACGCATGAAGAATCGAGAGGAAAGATCCCAGCATTTTTTTTTGACACATCAGTACTACTAATGGACGATGGAGATGATACTGCTTTGTGTGATCAGGGTTCATGGATGACCAGCTGGTGTTAGTGGAGCAGAATATTACTGATGGTGGAAGAGTGAGAGTGAGAGATCTGCCAGATCACACAGTCTACTTCTGACCTGAATGAAATCTTTAGGGACTAAGGAGCCATGATTGTAGAGCAGGGTCCTTGATAGAACTGACTATAATGTTGAACAGTCCCGTATCAAAACCAAAGATGACTGGAAACAGCTTCACAAAACAGAACAGTACCAAAAGAAGAATCAGAAGATGCTTGTGATTTTAATATTATTTGTCATCATCATTGTCCTCATTATTGTCCTTGTTGGTGTGAAGCCTCACTAGTAGTGACCTTGGGTTCACTCTGTGCCACCTCATGGATTCCTTCATGCAGGGCTCAGCTGCACCCACCTGCTGCAAGCTGAGGTGCAGCCAGCAGGCTCTCCATGGGAGCTTCGCTGTCGTGCTCGAGTGAGGGGAAGGAGCCTTTGGTTTTGTTTCCATCACTGTCAAGTCTTTAAGGACCTTTGACACTGTTGCAGAACAGAGATTGGTTCTGTGATCAACTATAAAGGATGTATCGCTCTTCCACTGGAGGCCTACACACCGCCGTCTGTGCTGCCGCCATGTCTCTAGTGATTCCTGAGAAGTTCCAGCACATTTTGCGAGTACTTAACACCAACTTTGAGGGGCGGCAGAAAATAGCCTTTGCCATCACTGCCATTAAGGGTGTGGGATGAAGATACGCTCACGTGGTGTTGAGGAAAACAGACATCGACCTCACCAAGAGGCCTGAAGAGCTCACTGAGGATGAGGTGGAGCGCGTGATCACCATCATGCAGAATCCTTGCCAGTACAAGATCCCGGACTGGTTCCTCAACAGGCAGAAGGACGGGAAGTACAGCCAGGTTCTGGCCAATGGACTGGACAACAGCTCTGAGAAGACCTAGAGCGACTGAAGAAGATCCGCGTTCACTGGGGCCTGTGCCACTTCTAGGGGTTGCGAGAGGCCAGCACACCAAGACCACGGGACGCCGCGGCTGC
>PVJA010052792.1:0-12252 GCA_004027025.1 Myocastor coypus
AAAAAAAAATTTAAAAAAAAAAAAAAAAAAGAAAAAGAAAAAAACTGATTCAAGCTGTCTTACTGCTCCATCCCATTCACAAACTTAAAAGAGTTACCAGTAAATCTGCATTCTGATGCCAACTTTAAAGAACAATTGTCATCATGAAGCAAATTCCTCTAGAGCTTCGTTTTTCAATGGCTGGTATCTTAAATGAGTATACACAAGTAATGTACCATTGCAAAAAATTAAATTATGACTTCAAGTTGTATTTATAGCCTTAAACAATGAATATCAATGCATTTTACAAGAAAAAAATCCGTAAGTATATGCTCCACACCAAACTATATAAAATTATGAAAATAATTTAATCAAAAGAATGGGAGAAAACTATAGAACAATAACATACCAATCTAAAGAAAACTTGGAAAACTGCACAGTATAACGCGGAACAACACGTCGAACTCTCCGAGGTGATCGTTCTCTCTCTCTCCGGGGTGATCTCTCCCGGGATCGCTTCCTCTGAGGTGATCTTTCTCTGGATCTACGTCTCTCTCTTTCTCTTTCACGACTTAAAGCAAATTTTTCTAACATTACTATATTTTTGGCATTAAGGTAGAGTTCTTTAAAAAAACAAATGTAATACATAATTTAAGCAAAAAAACCACACTAGAGCTGTTTAGTTTTTTAGAAACTGTGGTTAAAACTAGGGGTGCTGGTACAGACCTGTCATAACAGCACTCTAGGAGTCTGACACAGGATAATCATATGCTTGAGATCAAATCTGGGAAACTTAAGGGACTTAGCAAACTCTATAACAAACCTAAAAGCGCTGGAGATATGGTTCAGTTTAAAGAGCCTGTGTTCAAACCCTAGGGCTACCAGCAAAAAAAAGTCATACACACACATCCATACCCACACCCACAATTTACCTTTGAATCTTTCTTTTAAAATACTGCAACATAAAGCCAGGCCTGGCGATGCACACCTATAATCCCAGCACTCGGGAGGCTGAGGCAGGAGGATCAGTGCAAATTCAAGACCAGCCTGGGTTACAAACAGGTAAGCTTAAGGCCAGCCCTAACTGCATAGTGAGACCCTGTCTCAAAAAGGCAATAATAATAATAATAATAATAATAATAATAATAATAATAATAATAAAATAAAGTACATAATATAGGCTGGCCTTGAACTAGCAGTAATCCCCCATATGCCAAATGCTGGGATTATAGTCATATAACATCACAGTTTTGGTTTTTTCTTTAACCATTTTTAAGTATATAGGTCAGTGATAGTAAGTATATACCCCCCATGACCCTCTTTTATCTTTTTTGAGACAGGGTCTTGCTGTGTAGTTCAGGCTGAACTTGAGCTCACTTTGTATCCCAGGCTGATCTCAAATTTGGAACAATCCTCCTGCCTTGGCCTCCCGAGTGCTGGGGGCACATGCCACTTTGCTTGGCTACATTCTCATTTTCTTGGCAAGCACCACCATCCACAATATTCTCTCTTTTTCTTTGTCGTGTCTTTTTGTGACAAGGTCTCACCTTGAGCTTACTTTGTAGCCCAGACTAGTTTTGAACTCACAGTGATCCTCCCGCCTTAGTCTCCTCAGTGCTGGGATTACAGGCATGCACTACCACACCCAGCCCACTATATGTATGTATGTTTGTATGTGTATATATATATACACACACACTTTTTTGTGTGTATTTTTGAGACAGGGTCTCGCTATGCAGTTAGGGCTGGCCTTGAGCTCACTTTTTGTAGTCCAGGCTGGTCTGGAACTCACATCGAACCTCCTGCTTCAGCCTCCCAAACCAAGTACTAGGATTACAAGTGTGCACCACCATGCCCGGCTGCGCACAATATATATATATATATATATTTTTTTTTTTTGGTCTTTTTGAGACAGAGTCTCACTATGCAGTTCAGGCTGGCTTTGAGCTCACTTTTGTAGCCCAGGCTGGTCTCGAACTCACACCCATCCTCCTGCCTCAGCCTCCCAAGTGCTGGGATTACAGTCGTGCGCCACCACGCCCGGCTAGATATATTTTAAAACATACCTTCGGTCATCTTTTCTGTTAGGCACTTGATCCCCTCTGTCATTCCTTCCTGAAAATCTAGATGGTGGATCTAATCTTCGTGCTGGTTGTGGCTGTGAAACTATACGAACAGGAGGCTGTAATAAACCAGCTTAAAAAGACAGAGAAAAGAATAATTTTTTAAAATGCTGTTCAATAAAAAGTTTAAAACCACAACTTGTTTGAACTAAGACATAAAAATGACTGTGAGTCAATAAAGTTACTTTTTTCTCTTTCTTTTCTTTCATTTTTTGGGTAAGGGTAGTATTAAAAGACTTAAACCATGTCCTTCAGCCCACACTAAAATTATGAGCCAGGGTGTCCTGAAATAATCTGGGCACAAAGTTATAATCTTCCTGCCTGAGCCTCTTGGTTATTGCCATTACAGGTTTGCACTATCAAGCCACACTTCAAATTGTTTCTGGGCTACCTTGGTGAGTAGCCCAGACAGGCCTCAACCTCAGTGATTCTCCTTACTCCATCTCTGAGTGCTGGAATTGTAAGTATGTGCCACCACTCTTAGCAAAACTGCTTTGTCAAAATTAGTGTAACATAAATTATTCTGAAGAACAGCAATTCTGATGAGCTCTTTCTAGTATTGGACATTAATAATGAAAATTTAATTTAGAAAGAATATAACTATTCCCCAGTTGAGATAGTATAAGTCTGCATATGCCTTTCCTTACAACATACCTTTCCTTAGAACAAACTTAAGGGGCTGGGGATATAGCTCTGTGGCACAAGTGCCTGCCTGTCAAGTGCAAGGTACACACACACACACACACACACACACACACACACACCCCTTAAAATCGTCTATTGGCTGATCTAAATATTTTAAAAAGAATAAACAGAATGAGCAAGTACCTATGTCTTCAATGACATTACATTAAAAATTTTCATTCTTCTTTCAACATTTCATCGGGCCATAAGAATTAAAAACTTCTTTCTACCTGGGCTTGGTGGGACAGACCTATAATCACATCATGAGTTAAAGAAGGAGGACCACAAATTTAAGTCCAGACTGGGCAATTTAGCCAGACCCTGTCTAGAAATTTTACAAGATTAGAAATGTAGAAATTAAGAGTGTCTGTGGCCTTGATTCTCAGTATAGCCAAAAACGTTTTTCTTTAAAATTGCTCCACCCAGGGCTGGCCAGATAGCTCAGTAAAGGAAGTGCAGGGCAAGCACAGGGACTGGGTTCAATCCTAAGAATTATATGCCACACCAGCCACACTCTCGGGTACACTGAGTTGGCCACCAAGTCTAGGTGTGATGGTACATGCCTGTAATCCCAGCACTGGGGAGGCTGAAAACAGGAGGATCACTGAGTCTGAGCTATGTTGTGAGACCCTATACCAAATATGTAGTAAATAAAATAAAACAAATTAAATTAAATTAAACTGCTTTTAGGGAGCTGGGGAGATAGCTCCGAGGCACAAGTGCCTGCTGGGCAAGTGCAAGGTCGTGAACCCCGGTCCCACAAAAAAAAAAAAAAAATTAAACTGCTTTTGGGCTATCTATGAGCCTGCCTAGCAAGTGCAAGGTCCGGAGTTCAATCCTCAATACTGCCTCCTGTGCCAGCCTGGGAACACTAGACATACTATGCTGGCTCCAAACCAGGGTTGGTGGTACACAACTATAATCCCAGTGCAGGGTGGTTGAGACAGAAGGATCACTACAAGGCTGGACTACATAGTGAGACTCTGTACCAAATAAATAAACAAACAAACAAACAAACAAATTTTTTAAAAATTGCTTGACTTTGGGGATGCATTCCTTGCACACAACAACCACAACAAAAAAATGTCCAAAGAGAACTATTAGAAATCAGAGGAAGTCAGGTATCTGATGCAATTCCTATAATCCCAGCACTCAAGAAGCTGAGGTAGGGGCTGGGGAGATAGCTCCGTGGCACAGGTGCCTGCCTGGCAAGTGCAAGGTCGCGAGTTTGAACCCCAGTCCCACCAAAAAAAAAAAAAAAAAAAAAAAAAAAAAGAAGCTGAGGTATAAGGATCACTACAAGTTTGAGATTAGCCTGAAGCCGGGTGTGGTGGCGCACGCCTGTAATCCCAACACTTGGGAGGCTGAGGCAGGAGGATCGATGTGAGTTCGAGACCAGCCTGGGCTACAAAAGTGAGCTCAAGGCCAGCCTCAACTGCATAGCAATACCCTGCCTCAAAAAAAAAAAGAGTAGCCTGGAATACAAAGTGAGTTCAAGGTCAGCCTACACAGCCTAGTGAGACCCTGTCTCAAAAACATGAACAAATTGCAGTAAATGAGCATGTAGGGCCAGCAAGATAGCTCAGCAGTCTAAAGCACCTAGAACCATGGTTTGATTCCCAGCACCACATGCTATGCCAACCCCAACCCCAGGGCATGCTAAGCCAGCCATAACATAAATGAACTTAAAAAAAAAAAAAAAAAAAAAAAAAGATATATACCATGCTAACATGATATACAAGAAATTTATCATCTTCTAACTCAATCATTCAATCATATTTTTTCTGACACTAGTCTATGATAAATATATCAAGTCCCTTATAAATAGTCTGTGTCTGAATTACTGCTCTGTAGTTTGTTTTTTTTTTACTTTTGTTTGTTTATTTATTTTTATGGCCGGCTCAGCCTGCCCTCAGGGCAGGGCTGGCCCAGCATGTGGTGCCGGGGATCGAACCGTGGTCCTTGCAGCCTGCAGCCGCCCAAGCTTTCCTAAGCAGGCGCTTTAGAGCACTGAGCCATCCTGCCGGGCCCTGCTCTGTAGTTTATAACAGGATAGATTCTCAACTACTATGCTTCCTAAAGAATTAGTTGTAAGTTTGACCTATTAGGAATGGAAAAATGTGTATGTTAACAGGACTTCTATACTCCTTTAGTATTTCAGACAATTAGAACATTAAGGAAAAAAAACAGGGGCCCAGCAGGATGGCTCAGTGGTCTAAAGCACCTGATTGGGAAAGCTTGGGCGGCTTCAGGGACCGCGGTTCGATCCCTGGCACCACATGCTGCGCCAGCCCTGCCCTCGGGGCCGGCTAAGCCGGCCGTGAAAATGAGTGAATAAACAAAGAAAGGTTCTGAAACAAGAATAAAAATAATAAATAAAATTAAATAAATTCTTAAAAAAAAAAAAAAAACAGGTGGATGTGGTGGTACACACCTGTAATCCCAACACTTAAGAGACAGGAGGGCCCGGCAGGATGGCTCAGTGGTCTAAAGCCACCTGCTTAGGAAAGCTTAGGTTGCTGCAGGGACCACGGCTGGATCCCCGGCACCACGGCTCGATCCCCGGCACCACATGCTGCATCAGCCATAAAAATAAACAAACAAGCAAAAGTTCTAAACCAAGAAAAAAAAATTAATAAAATTCTTTAAAAAAAAAAAGAGAGAGACAGGAAAAAAAAAAAAAAAGAGAGAGAGAGAGAGAGACAGGAGGTAGGCCAGGCCTGGACTGCACAAAGAGAACCTATCTGTAATTGTTTCAAAACCACAGAGAGGGAAGGAGGAAAGAAGAAGGTTACAGGGCCGGGGAGAAAGGAGGAGGAGCAAAGAAAAAAGGAAGGAGTGGACAAAAAGGACAGAAAGGAGGGGAGGTAAGAAGAGAGAGGGAGCTGGGCGTGGGGGCGCACATCTGTAATCCCAGCACTTGGGAGGCAGGAGGATAGGTGTAAATTCGAGACCATCCTGGGTTACAAAAGTGAGATCAAGGTCAGACTGAACTGCATGAGATCTGGTCTCAAAAAACCAAAAAAAAAAAAAAAAAAAAAAGGCCGGCCCTATAGCTCAGCAGATTAAGCCCTTGCTTAGGGAAACACAGAGGCCAGGGTTCAGTTCCTGGCCCCGCCTTCCACACCAGCCCCTTCTCAAAAGCACTGAGCCTGCGATGTGGTAGCACATGCCTGTAAGCCCAGCACTTGGGAGGTATAAGCAGGAGGATCACTATGACTCAGTACTGAGACACTGTACAAAAAAAAAAGGAGGGGGGAGAGAGAGCCAGGTAACATAATCTCAGCTCTTCAGAAGGGTACAGCAGAGAGGCTCAGAAGTTTAATCCAGACTGTATAAAAAGAGCTTATCTCAAAATTTCTAAAAAAGGCCAAAGACAGAGCTCAGTGCAAAGGCTCTGATTTCACTCATTAATGAAAGAAAATACAGATGTGGCAATGACAGACCATATGCTTAGATACACAAGATTCTGGGTTCAATCCCTAGCACTAAATATATAAATAAGTAAATGAAATGGAGGGAACTATTTCTTACATTAAATTGCACTACCTAAAACATCTTTTTGGTCTTCAATGCTGAAGGTATTAGTCTCCAATATCCTTCCAGCAACTGGTTGATACTTAACCCTTGAAATGCCACTAACATCAAACCCATCTTACTTTTTGCTAACATTTATACTACTCCGATTGTTCATGAGTAACAACATGAACATAAGACACATCAGTAACAGAAGCTCTGCTTCCTGGGCCCTCCATTACCAGCAACTGAACCCAGGACAACCTACCACTAAACATTATCTCTATGCCATTCATTTATTCATTTATTTATTTATTTATTTATTTATTTTTATTTTAATAAGAAATAACAGCCAGGTGTCGTGGTGCACACTTGTAATCCCAGCACTTGGGAGGCTGAGGCAGGAGGATCAATGTGAGTTCAAGACCAGCCTGGGCTACGTAAAATTGAGCTCAAGGCCAGCCTGAACTGCATAGCAAAATCCTGTCTCAAAAAAAAGAGAGACAGCTTCAAAACACATTAAGAGGATAGCCACAATAATTAATACAGACAGGCCCAGCAGGATGGCTCAGTGTCTAAAGCACCTGCTTAGGAAAACTTGAGCAGCTGCAGGGACCGTGGTTCAATCCCTGGCACCACATGTTGCGCCAGCCCTGCCCTCAGGGCAGGCTGAGCAGGCCATATATATAAATAAATAAATAAACAAAAGTTCTGAAACAAGAAAAAATAAATAAATAAAATTTTTTAAAAAATAATTAATACAATGCATATTGTATTCACAGTAGTTAGCTGTTCAGAGTACAAGATCCAGACATGATAACCTTTCTAAATACTACTGGTACAAATACTCACTGAACTAAGAGAAATTAGTTGCATACGTAATCTAATATTCCGTAATAGTAGTGGGTTATTGGCAGAACTCACAATGTCAGAAGCTACCAACTTGAGCCTTTTACAGCTCAGCATAATCTGGCTTTACTTTTTATGTCTCATGGTTAAACTCTTCCGCTGAATGGTTAAGGCCTAAAGCAAGACCTATACGACAAAACATGTAACTTTTGTAACTGAAAAAGTCAGTCAGTCCCCTCAGGATTTACCTTGAAACCATGTATAGTGTTTTGTAAAACTTTTCTCAGTATCAGTAGTCTGGATAAGAGTCACAGCCACTGCTTGACCAATCTGTTCTCTGTGAGAGCCTGAGAGAATGTTTTCTCTCTAGGTGACTCTCCTTAGGCACACTACACATCATCAATCCTTTCCCTCTGTAGCCCCATAATTAATCTCCTTGAACAGAAAATTTGGGACACCACTGAGTTACTTGATTTTACAGTACAGGTTCTCTTATGTCCTGAGTCCTCACTGACCTTGAAGGGCTAGGGCCAAAATATTGGCTATCCTTGTAGCCCTTCTTTTTCTCTAATGTTTTGGTCTGCAAACTTAAGTTCTTAACCCTCCATAAGAGAAGCTTGGTGCTACTTTTACTCTAACATAGGTACTTGAGCTTAACATCCCTGTCTTTCTGAATATCAAACACCTTAGACTTAACACGGAATCAGTATTTTCCATCAATCATTGATATTCTAATAAATCCCTAGAGAATGTGATTTTTTTAAAAAAAAGTTACACTTTTACACAGAAATTTAGAAATCTAAGCATACACAAAATTGTAGTACATCAATCCTAAGGTATTTTTACTTGTCTCTAATTCTCTTTTATTATCCTTTTTGTTTTGTTTTAAAATGAACATTTGCTTGACAGAGAGTATAGCAATAATGGAAATTACATTAGAAGCAGCATACATCTACAAGACCAGAATGACAGGCATTCCAAGCATCATTTTAGTATTAAAAATTGCTATTCTCAGTGTCAAAAAACTGCTGGAGGGGTGGGGGAGATAGCTCTGTGGAATAAGTGCTTGCCTGGCAAGCATGAGGTACTGAATTCAATTCCTAGTACTACCAAAAAAACAAAACAAAACAAAAAAAACACCTGCTGGAGATTCTTAGGATCATTGTCTTATTCATCCTGTGTATATAAGTGCATGGTTTTGCACTGCCAAGTTTCCTAACTTTTCTGCTTGCTGTCTCTTCATTGTTTAATCCCTAAGTTCTTTTTTTTTTTTAATTTTATTAATTTTATTTATTTTTATTTTTTTTTTATTTTTTTTTTCTTGTTTCAGAACCTTTGTTTGTTTATTCACTCATTTTCATGGCCGGCTCAGCCCTCCCCAAGGGCAGGGCTGGCACAGCATGTGGTGCCGGGGATCGAACCATGGTCTCTGAAGCCGCCCAAGCTTCCCCAAGCAGGCGCTTTAGACCACTGAGCCATCCTGCCGGCCCAAGGCCTTTTAATTTTGTTATTCTTTTTAACCCTACTTATTTATTTATATTGTGGTCAGCTCAGCCTGCCCCTGGGGAGGAAGGGCTGGTGCAGCATGTGGAGCTGGGAATCAAACTACAGTCTCTGCAGTTGCCTAAGTGTATCTAACCCTAGGTCCTCCTATGTCTTTTTCTGTTCTAAGATTCCTGGGAGTGTCTTCCTATGTTAATATAGTCTTGAATCACACTTTGTAGCCCAGGCTGGCCTCCAACTGTCCTCCTGCGTCACTCTCCTAAGTACTAGGGTTACAGTGTGCACCACCATGCGCAGCTACAATATAATTATTGAGCTGAACTGTGACTACTGGCAATGTTTTATTACTTTGCTATGTGGCACTATTTAAGAAGTAATTTTTAAAATCATTCTGCTATAACTGTGTCATTAATTCACAATAAAAGAGGGCTGGAGAGATAGCTCAGGGGTCCAAAGCACCCACAGTATCACACGCCGAGCTGAGCTGGGTACAAAGAAATAAAGAGACAAATAATTCACAATAAAAGAGAAAATGCTGTAATTTTTTTAAATGCCAGTTAGGTAAGGTTCTGTTAAAGCTATTACTTTACTGTCGCTAAGAATATATCCACAGTATCAAATAGTCACTTTATAGGGCTGGTGACAAGCTTAGGCAAGGGCCCATGGACCACAGTTCAATCCCCAGCACCACATGCTGCACCAGCCCCACCCCCAGGGCAGGTAGAGCCAGCCATAACATATATAAAGTTAAAAAATCAGTAACAATTACTTTGCAAATGAAACTTTATTATTTATTTATTTATATTTTTTGCAACAGGGTCTCACTATGCAGTTCAGGCTGGCCTTGAGCTCACTTTTGTAGCCCAGGCTGGTCTCGAACTCATACTGATCCTCCTGCCTCGCCTCCCAAATCCTGGGATTAAAACCATGCACCACCATGCCCGGCTTGCAAATGAAACTTTAAAGCTCAGCTTATTCATTTGATTTTGAGTCAGGGAGCAAGGCACTAACACCAAATTCTCATTGTACACAAAATATTCCAGGCATGTTCAGAAGAAGAAAGTTTTCTTTTTTTTTTTTTTTTTTTTGTGGGACTGGGGTTCAAACTCACGACCTTGCACTTGCCCAGCAGGCACTTGTGCCTCGGAGCTATCTCCCCAGCTCCCAGGAAAGTTTTCTCGAAAGAAAAAATTTCAAAAAGATTTTTCTGGAGCCCAGCAGGATGGCTCAGTGGTCTAAAGCCCCTGCTTGGGAAAGCTTGGGCGGCTTCAGGGACCGCGGTTCGATCCCGGGAACCACTCGATGCACCAGCCCTGCCCTCAGGGTGGGCTGAGCTGGCCATAAAAATGAGTGAATAAACAAACAAGGGTTCTGAAACAAGAATAAAAATAATAAATAAAATTTAAAAAAAAATTAAAAAAAAAAAGAAGCAGAGATAACATGCACTGTACCTTTCTGCTGTGGCTGCTGGAGTAAGGGCGGTGGCTGTGTCTGCAGCAGTGGTGTGAGAGAAGCTGCTGAAATCTGCGCCTGCAGAAGGGACTGAGGCTGTGGCTGAGCCTGCACCCCAAATGTTGTCTGTGGTGTGATTGGCTGAAGCACAGCAGGAGGAGTCTTCAGTAAAGGTTGGGTTTGGGACTGATTCTTGATATAAAAGAAAATTTTAAAACATTTTTAAGAAATAAGTTTTTTTTAAAGGATAAATTCATAATGAATTAGATGACTCAATTGCCAAACTTCTATCTTAATTGAAATTGCATGTACCTGATTTGGTAGTGTTTGAATTCTTTGAGCATTCCATTTAAAAGGCATATTAGGATTATAAGTAGCTTCAACTAATACTCGATCACCCACTTGAGGGGTTTTCCCTTTGACAGCACTGAAAAAAATAAGTTAAATATAAACACAAGTAAAAAAGATTACTCCCAAGCCAGGGATAGAGATCAGCAGCACAAGTGCCTGGCTGACAAGCAGAAGGTCCCAAATTCAATTCCAGATACCAAAAAAAAAAAAAAAAATCAGTAGTCTGAAATGGAAGGCTAGAAAGCTCCTTTAAAAAGTAAATAAAAGGGGCTGGGGAGAGATAGTTCCTTGGCACAAGTGCCGGCCTAGCAAGTACAAGGTGGTGAGTCTGAACCCCCGTCCAACAAAATAAAGTAAAAAGTAAATAAACAAACTACCTGCTGCCAAGCACAAGGAACTCGGTTCAATTCCCAGTACCACATACCATACCAGCCACAGAAGCCCACGCCCACAGTGCCAGCCACCCAAATCAGGCACAGTGGTGCAACATGCCTATAACCTCAGCGCTGGAGGGGCTGTGACAGGAGGATCATTTCAAGTCCAATGATTTAAAAAACAAAACAGGTAAATAGTTCTAGACTCATGCAACTCATGCAAAACTTCTACATGTCAGTAGCTATTTTTCCTTTTTGTTGCATGGTACCAATGACAAAATTCACAGCTTTACACATGCTAAGTGCTATTACTCCCACTCCTTACTTTCTTTTTTCTTTTGTTTTGGTACTGGGGATTAGGACCTTGAGCTTGCCAAGCAGGCGCTTAAGCCACTGAACTATCTCCCCTGCCCCAGCCCTTTTCAAGACAGGCTTTTGTTAAATTGCCTACCTGGCCTCAATCTTATGACTCTTCTACCTTTAGCTCATTTGGAATGCAGAATTCAAGGCACATTTGGACTACATTGTGATGTTTTGGGTTTTTTTTTTTTTTTTTTTTTAATTTGGGCTTCCCATTTGCAGCAATGCTCCTGCCTTAGCCTTCCACATGCTGGAACAGGCAAGTGCCACCATACTCAGCCACATAGTAAGTTTAGGACCAGACTGAGACACACAGTGAGGTCCTATTTATAAAAACAACTACATGTTGGCACACACCTCTAATCACAGCACTCAGGAGGCTGAGGCAAGAGGATCATTGTGAGTTCGAGTAGCCTGGCCATAATGTGAGCTCAAGGATAGCCTGAACTGCACAGCAAGACCCTGTCTCAGAAAGACAAAAAAAAAAAAAAAAAAAAGAAAAAAAAAGAAATTTGAAGCACCTGCAGGGCTGGTGGGATAGCTAAGTGGTCTAAAGATCCTGCTTAGGAACACTTTAGGCAGCAACAGGGACCACAGTTCAATCCCCAGCACCACAGGCTGCACCAGCCTCGCCCCCAGGGCAGGCTGAGCCAGCTGTAATAAAAAATAAGTAAATAAATATTAAAGATAAAGCACCTGCAAGCAGGCACAGGGACCTGGGATTTGATATCCCAGCCTGTCATGCCAGCCCCACAGCAATTGAAACTGGGCATGGTGGCACATACCTATAACTCCAGCTCTTGGCAGGCTGTAAACAGGCAGATCACTACAAGTCCAATCTTGTAGTGAGGCCCTGAACACCCTATAGACCCTTCCCCTCAAAAAACTCAAGGACTAGGGAGATTGGTCAGTAGAATAAGTGCTTGCCGGCCTGAGTTCAATCCTCAGTTCCACCAAAACAAAAACAAAAACAAGCAAACAAAAACATTGAAATTTCTAATGGGGCCCGGCGGGATGGCTCAGTGGTCTAAAGCGCCTGCTTGGGAAAGCTTGGGCGGCTT
>PVJA010052793.1:0-12254 GCA_004027025.1 Myocastor coypus
CAGGCTGGTCTCGAACTCGCACCAATCCTCCTGCCTCAGCCTCCCGAGTGCTGGGATTACAGGTGTGCGCCGCCACACCCGGCTTATCTTATTTTATTTATAATAACTAATCAGAGCTGCCCAGATATATCAGCAGACTATAGTTCCTGCTTAGGCAGAACACAGTGGCTGGGGTTCAAACCCCGGCATGCTGTGTCCTGCTCCCAGGGCACACAGAGATGGCAATTGAGTCTGGCTGTGGTGGCATGTGCCAGTGCTTGGGAGGCTAAAAGCAAGAGTATCACTATCAGTCTGATCTACTTAGAGAAATCCTGTAGTCCTTGCAGACCCCATATTAGAAACATAAAACAAAAACAAACACCTCACCAAAGCAATTACGCCTTGGGAAAAAAATACTTCCACAGTTCCATGTTTCAATCCCAATAACCCTTCTTTCTTTCTTTCTTTCTTTCTTTCTTTCTTTCTTTCTTTCTTTCTTTCTTTCTTTCTTTCTTTCATAGAACCAGGGATCAGACTCAGGATCTTGCACTTTCCATACAGGCACTTATGCCCCTGTGCTATCTCCCCGGCCCGCTAATAATCCTTTAGCAATTTTTGTGTCACACTTTGTGGTGTTTTTGCAAGGTAAACAACACAATACAAAAAAAACCCCACAATACAGGGTCCTGGCAGGATGGCTCAGTGGTCTAAAGCACCTGCAGGCGGCTGCAGGGACTGCAGTTCTATCCCCAGCACCACATGCTGCGCCAGCCTTGCCCTCAGGGCAGGCTGAGCTGGCCATAAAAATAAATAAATAAATAAATAAATAAATAAATAAATAAAGCAAAAGTTCTGAAACAAGAAAAATAAAATTAAATTAAAATTTAAAAAATACAATACAGGACATATTTTATAATATTATCTTGGGACTGGGGAGACAGCTCAACAGAATAAGTGCCTGGCTGGAGAGCACAGGGTCCTGAGTTCAGTCTCCAGTACAGGGGCAAAAAAAAAAAATTCTGTCTTATAATGAGTCACCCAAAGAGTTATATACAACAGGTGAAGTACATCTATCCACACTAAATACCAAAGAATCCAGGTGAGGGATTGAGCTCATAGCAATCCCTCCCACAAGTCCAACTGGAGGCCTAGAGCCCACAACAAAGTCCCACACAGGCCTACTTCATGAATATGTGCTGGAAAGGCCCAAAGGTCAGTGGTGGACACTAGAAAGTCTGTGTCAGCAGGACGAATGATCTGTGCTAGCAGGCTGAGGGATCTGCACTAGAGCTAGGAAGCAATGCTGAAGGTAAGCGTCAGAAGCCCTGCTCTCGGGGCAGGCTGAGCCGGCCATAAAAATGAGTGAATAAACAAAGGTTCTGAAACAAGAAAAAATAAATAAATAAAATAAAAAATTCTTAAAAAAAAAAAGTTTGAAGGTAAGTGTCAGAGCCTCCTCCAAAAGTACCACAACCATCCTCAGCAGCATTGAGGTCTCAGCTTTTCCACTGATGAGGAAAGCCGAGTTCCCAACAGGAAAGCCAATGCGACAGGCTTCATGAGGCTGAGCAGTGCACTGTCTCCCCCCCATCACCCATGCCAGGAGGCAATGCTCTAGATGACGACCAAAGTTCCTCAAAAGTTCATCAGGAAAGCCAGCATGACAAGGTCCTCCAGCAAAGTAGCCCAAGAGCTCCAAGAGTGTTTCCAAACAGCATCTCTACCAGCATTTCAGCAGCTTCTCCAGTTGTGCTTCTTATGCTGCTGGTAACAACCCTCAGGTGGGCCTGCTGCACCCAGCACCATGCTGGTTCTGTTCAGCTGGGTGTAAGAAGCTGACCAGCAGGTACCTATCTACCACAATTTGTCTACTTATTATTTGTTTTACACGCAGTTTTAAGGAAATGATGGATTTTTATATTCAGGGGGATGTTTTTTCATCAGCCTTCAGTAGGACAATTGTTTGGATTAGTTATGTTACAAATTAAAACATTCCTTATGAAAGTTGATATTAAGTACTTTTTAATAGCACCCTATAGGTACTCATATTTAAGTGGGAGGAAATATATGTATATTTAATACTTATGGAGAATAAAATCAAGTCCAAATTTGTATAAGCCTGACAACAAACAATGTTGGTTTCTATTTCACTCTTATTTCAAAATATTAAATTGAACCTTTCAAGAGTTAAAGATTCCAGTACCAACAATTCTAGTGATCTCAGAAACATTGCTTAGAAAGGTTTCCACTAATAAAGACTCAATATAAGTGGATAGAACATAGTCACTCTCTTTTATATTCTTATGTAGTCACGCTTTCTAAAATCCCAGCTCTGTTAATCATTAGCTGCGTGAGAGTCAGTAAGCTTACTTTTCCTCTATTTCCTCTATTTTTTATGCGTGAAACTGGATAACAAATTTGTTTATGTCATGCACAATGATTTCTGTGTAGGCTATGGAACCAGAGTCAGCCAAGTATGTCATAAATAGAAATTCACGCTTTGCTTTACAAAAAAAAAATATTAAAACTAGGGTCTCAGGGGCCTGGCAGGATGGCTCAATTGTCTAAAGCGCCTGCTTAGGAAAGCTTAGGCGGCTGCAGGGACCCTGGTTAGATCCCTGGCACCACATGCTGTGCCAGCTCTGCCCTCAGGGCAGGCTGAGCCGGCCATAAAAATAAATAAATAAACAAACAAAAGTTCTGAAACAAGAAAAAAAATTAAATTAAAAAATTCTTTAAAATAAAAAACTAGGGTCTCGCTGAAAGTGCAGCAGAAGCCTATCTGCCCTGCCATAAAAGAACACACAAAAGCTGCCATCTGTGAAGCGAAGAGCAAGTTCAACACAAACACACTGGTGGCACCTTGATCTAAAACTTCCCAACCTGCAAAATTGTCAGGAGTGAATTTCTGTTGTTCATAAGTTCATCATTCCAAGGCATTTTGTCATAGAAGTTAGAATGGACTGACATCTTCCCTGGTTACCATTAAAATAAAAATCAAAGAGGGCTGGGGATATAGATGAGTGGCAGAGCACTTGCCTACTATTCCCACATTCACAAGGAACTGAGTTTGTTCACAAGGTGCAAGTATGCACACTCGCACGTGCACACACACACACACATACACACACACAAGCACACCACAAAAATACAATGCTTTATATAGTCTGCTTGGCAAAAATATTAAAGTTTGGCAATGTAAAATATGATAAGGCTATGAAGCCTCTTATATGTTCCAAGTATGAGTGTAAATATAAATACTCACAGAACATCTAGTAATGCTGAAGATGTTCACTCTATGATCTAGCAATTCTATTTCTTGATATCTACAAGAAGACATGCACATGCATACACTACAGCACTGTTTAGAAGAGCAAAGAACTAGTGACAAAATGCTTGCCAAAAAGAGGATGGCTAAACAAAATGTGATATATTTACATAGTAAAATACAATATCCTGCATGCTATAATATGAATGCATCTCAAAAACCTAATATTGACTAAAAGCTGACCTGACTTACAGTAAGAGGCACATAGTATGAAAGATTGTCCATAAAGTTAAAAAAACTCTAAAACATTATCACTGATATAAGGATTTCTATGGATATGTTGTATGAATATAAAGCTTGTAATAAAATTAATTCTGGGACCTGGGGAGATAGCAGGCTAAACAACTGCCTGGCAAGCACATAGACTCAGCCTCAATTCCTAACACCTCCTTCCATTCCAGTCCCACCCCTGTGCACCCTGTGCCAGCCACTGAAACCGAGCATGTTGGTGCACACCTGTAATCTCAGTACTGGGGAAGCTGAAGCAGGAGGATCACTAGGAGTCTGAGTTGGGTAGTGAGAACAGTACCAAATAAATAAATGAAAGATCAAATTAGGGGCTGGCAAGATAGCTCAGCAAATTAAGCACCTGTTTAGGCAAATGCAGGGACCCAAGCTTGATCCCCAGCGCCACAGGCTGCACCAGCGCTGCCCCCACACGAGAGAATGCTGAGCTGGCCACCAAGACCAGGCATGGGAGTATGTGTCTGTAATTCTGCTGGGGAGTGCTGGGGAGAAAACATGAAGATCACCAAGAGTCCAGTCCAAGGTACTTAGTGAGACCTTGTACCAAATGGATTTAAGAAAAGATAAAATTAATTATTTTTTAATGCAAGGTCTTGCTTTATAGTTCAGGCTGGCATTGAACTCACCATTTAGCCCATACTAGTCGCAAAGTCATGATGATTCTTCTGCCTTGGCCTTCCAAATTCCAGGATTTCGTAGCAGGAGCAAAATCATGCACTTATGTACATGGGATGAATCAGATATTGGTCCTAAGAACCATCAAAAGTTCATCACATTGATCATAGCACCATGCAACACTAGAAGTATACTTTTTTGATGTGTACTGCTCCCAATGTAAACTCAGTTACTGTTATACTCTCTCTCAAGTAAATGGTTAAAAAAAAAGAGTATTACTTGAGAGTAAGAGACTGGGAAAAATGCTTGACAGGCTACAATTTTGTACATCCTTGGATTTCCAAAAGTCTTTGTAAAAAATGTGTAACTGCTTTTATCACATTTTATAGAGTTATTAGAATATCAATGATTGTCGGAAAATATCAACTCCAAGCTAAGTCAAAGATGTTTGATATTCAGAAAGTCAGTGATGTTAAGCTCAATTACCTATGTTATAGAGTAATAGTATCACGAAGCTTCTCTGTTGGAAGGATGAGAATGCAAGGTAACAAACCAAAAATTGGAGAAAAAGAAAGGCTATGAGGATAGCCAATATTTTGGCCCTAGCCCTTCAAGGTCAGTAAGGACTCAGGACATAAGAGAACCTGTGCTGTAATATCCTATAACTCAGAAGTGTCCCAAATTTTCTGGTCAAGGAGATTATGGCACCACAGAGGAAAGGAATAAATGAACTATAGTATGTCTAAGGAGAGTCACCCAGAGGAAAACATTCTCTCAGGATTTCACAGAAAGCCAAACTGATCAAGCAATGGCCGTGATTCATCCTGAAGGCTGACATTGACAACAGTTCTACAAAGCACTGTGTATGGTTCCAAAGTTAATCCTGAGGGGATTTGACCTTGGAAGATACAAAAGATGAATGTTTTGTTATACAGGTCTTGCTTTATCTTGCCCTTGTTCACCCAGCAGAAAAGCTTAATTATGAGGCATGAAACACAGAGCTAGACTGGTGTGATGAGCTGTAGTAGGCTTGGATCAACAGCCTCCAACGTTGCCAGTTTCACCGGTGGCCCACTGCAGTTGTGGAACATTGTGCTATATATGCATCTGTTTCCTCTTAGTTCAAAGAGAATTTTTTTTCTTTTGTTTTCTTTCCTTACCAATATCAGTTGGAAGGTGTGTCATGCCCACACCCTATGCACTATATTACTTTTGTGAGGACAATATGCAGTGTGTAAATTATTGCGAATGTACTACTGATGTGTTGTCAAACTGTCATGTTGATATTTCTTATTAAAATTAATTAATTAAAAAAACAAATTCCAGGATTTCAGGTGTGTACCACTGTGCCCAGCTCTGTAATAAAATTATGAGGATATTGATGGAAACAATAAAAATCAAATCCTAGAAACTGACAATCCTGTGGATTAGGGGTAAAAGAGATAACATTATCATAGAGGGGTGTACAGCACTTTACTATATTTCTATTCTTATTTCTTGAACTAGGTTATAAGCACAGTTGTGAGTTGTCTTATGTTTTGTATGCCTGAAATATTTAAGTTAAAAAATGCTAACTTATAATAATAATATAGATTTTAAATGAGGTAATGCATTTTTAAATATTCAGTGCCATGTTTAGCACCTAACAATTTCTTTACATATACCAACTGCCTAAGACACCCTATCCCAAACCTGTTCCACAATAACCTTTATATTACAGGCTGCAAGGCTTTGTAAATATCTACTGCCCCAAGAAAACAGAGGTGAGTCCTCTATTCTAGTCCCCCAGGCCACTGAAAGAAACAGATTGCAGGCATTGCCACACAGAGGCCTTTGACATTACGACTCACCTGACACTCCATACGCTTTCTTTCACCCTGGACTCCCTTAGAAACTCCTCTTCATTTATTCCCTTCAATATTACATCCACATGTTGTACAGCAACTAGGTGCCAGGCACAGTGTTGTACTCCAGAAACTTCAGGATGAATAGTAGAGGTTTGCAACATGGGATGTTCATAATGTTGTCATCTAATAAGGAGGGTTAGACCCTATCTTGCAAGCTTCCAAGAGATCATCTCACAAATGAATCAAAAGCAGGGAGATACACAGGTTATGGGAGGCACAGTAGTACTAACAGGCTAAGCTTTTGACCACAAAAAGACATGTGGTCAGTCTAAGAAGGCATACGTTTTATGGACTTCAATTTCTTTATACCATGTGGCTTTACTGCATATATATATATATATATATATATATATATATATATATATATATATATATATATGCCCTGAGCTGAGGTCTTGCTATGCAGTTCAGGAAGGCCTTGACCCCACTGTATAAACCAGGATAGATTTAAACTCATAACAATCCCTCTGCTTCAGCCTCCCAAGTGTGGCACTAGAGGTGTGTGGTATCACACCTGGCAACATTTTTATATTATAAAGCTAAAAACTGCATACTTTTACCCTATAGGACCTAATATGCTTTGTTCATCATGGATATCAATGATACATTTACTTATTTTTTTCTTGTTTCAGAACTTTTGTTTGTTTATTTATTTATTTTTATGGCCGGTTCAGCCTGCCCTGAGGGCAGGGCTGGCACAGCATGTGGTGCCGGGGATCGAGCCACGGTCCCTGCAGCCGTCTAAGCTTTCCTAAGCAGGCGCTTTAGACCACTGAGCCATCCTGCCGGGCATACATTTACTTTTAAATGGAGTTATTAAGTAATTTTTGAATGTGTAGGAAATGCTGCTTTGCTACATATGATACATAGAGCATTACTTTCATAAGTAATACCCAGCAAATCTTCAGAGACATATGTGTGTAGCTCTCTCTCTGTAAAGTAGCTATTAATCCTAAATTATTTTATCTTGTTTTTAGCCTGTGGCATTTTTTAAAGTTCTCAGACACTCTGGGAAGCAAACAGGCACTTATAGCCTGAAGCCAATCACTTTTAATCCTTCCAGCAGTCGTCTTGATAATATGTGAGGTAATGAGCCACTTATCAGTAATTTGGAGTCTGATTCTCTCTATGCAAACTAATCTATTTTAATTCAGTTCTGAAATCCTTGCCAGAACTCTTGAGACCCATTCCCCTATTGGGTCATTACTGAAGGAACTATATGAGGAGAAATTCTTACACAAATAGATTTCACACAATAACAAGGTTCCAGTGAGTCTTTCCCAACAACTCTTAGGAAGTGATACCCTGCTCTATTTTACATGAGTAAATAGGAAGCTGAACTGCACCACATTTCCTGATGGTAACATCTGGATACCTGATAATCAATTTGTCATTTCATAGGGTTTATGACCCTCCCTCAGTGTTCACTCTACCACAGAGCTACACAGCCATCTCCAAAGTTAGCTTAAATGGTAGAACCTTACTAAATGTGATGTGAAGAACCTGCAGGCAGAGCTGCTATTATCTCTTATGGAAATAAGAGCAGGAACATCTTGCTTTTTCCCAAGGTGTGATTTCTCATGATGGACCATGTGGCTGGTCATTAAGTCCTTTTGTGTGGTTTTAATCTGCAGTTTGGACACTCAAGTGTGTTAACCTATTTTCACTTTTTATAATGACATGAGTTTGCTTAATGGATGAAAGAAGGTGAACCCCTGAGGATCCTCAACTAAAAGCAGTACTTACAGGAGAAATCAGTCTTCTATTTTGGCTGAAGAAAATCAGTTCAAGAGGGATGCTGAGTAGCCAGGAAATGGAAAGGAAGTTGAAAAAGAAAATGGGAACCGAATGAGTCCAAACCCTCTCCATGATCCTGGCCGTTCTTCACAATGGGATTCTTTCTCTTCTTCAAGCTCCTTCTTTCCTGCAAAGAGGCTGAGAGCCTAAAATTGCAGACAGAAGAGTGATGGTAGCATTAAGAGCTAAAGGAAAAAAAAATATCCAGGCCTTCCTTCAGATTAGCCGGGTACTCTGTCTTTCGGCACAAGACTCAAAAAATAAGGGCACATGTGGTATGAAAAATAGCTTTGTCTTAAAGTATCAAAAGAGATAAAAAAAGGAAGAGTA
Source organism: Myocastor coypus (assembly GCA_004027025.1). NCBI lineage: Eukaryota > Metazoa > Chordata > Mammalia > Rodentia > Myocastoridae > Myocastor > Myocastor coypus. The sequence continues at coordinate 8,203 of PVJA010052793.1, forward strand.
AATTACAAACTTAAGGTTACTGTGAAAGTGTGTTGTATTCATTCCATTTTCCTTTCCTAAACATCTGTATTCTTACACATGGATCATGCTACATCAGTCACTGTGTTTGCATCCTTGGACCAAATTCACACAAAACAGATTCAGCCCTGCTTCTTTTGAATATGTTTGTTATTTAATTAAACCATATCTATGATTCATTAACTGCTTGTCATGTTTTGCTGTGTTGATCATGAATTGATCAATTGCTGGCAAAATTTAATAAAAGGAGCTCATTTCCAGAGAAACAAGCTTGTTGCCATGCCAACTATCGATCTTTCCTCGTGGAGACTTTGCAGTCAGTCACAAAATGGGCCCTGTCGGGCACACCCTACTGTCTGCCTGTAAGAAATCACTAGGTCACCAACCTTAGATGAGTTCGTGAAGGTGGCTTCTGGTGAAACAGTGAAGAGAACCAGGTTATGCATGTTTTCAGGAAAGAATCTATGTCATGGTTACGTGGGACACATCTATTCCACTGAATACCTGTGAATCTTGTCACATTGTTGTGTATGGGATGCAGCATTATTAAAACACAGCATGTTTTGCACTTGGGCACAGCTTAGTATACTATAGCTATGAAAGAAGCATGAACAGCTAAACCTGTTACTGCTGCCTTGTGTTTACAAAATATAAATGCAAAGAGGTCTGTTTAGTCTGTGTCATCACATGCTCACTTTACAGGTGTGAGAAAGATTAATCGCAGTTTTATCAAAGAGAGATCGGGGTCTGTACTGTGTTGTATAACATGAAGGCCAAAGGAAAGAGAGAGAGAAAAAGAGAGAGAGAATAATAATCAAAGAACTCTTTGAACTTTTTGAAACTCTGCAAACTCCTTTAAAGTTAAGAAGTTATTAGAATATTTGAAAATGGCTGACTCTAATTTAAGGAATTGCATTTGTTTTTTGTAGAGATGGAAATATCTTTAAATATGGGAATTGCATTTTGCTATGTTTTTGTTAATTATATAAAGAGATTTTAACGTTTGTTTAGCAAATGCTTATTGGAGTATTCACAATGCAGAAAAATCTCATTAATACAATTACTGAGTGGAAAACATGCGTTTGGAGCTATTACTGCCTATGTATTGAGAAGACAAGTGGTGTTATACTGGTGATGTCTTGTTCAATGATCTTCAAGGCTTGTGGACAGATTCATGCCTTCCCTGGTCGCCAAGAGTCAGAAATCAGGTCGTGGTAGTAGAAGGGCCCACATACAGAGCAGAACTAACTCTCATATACATGATCAGTTAACTTTTTAAAAGAGTGTCCCAACTATTTAATGTGAAATCATTGCTTTTAAATAAATGGTGCTGGGAGAGGTATATATGTATGTGTTAAGGAATGAAATTTGATTTTTTTTGTTGAGATAGGTTCGTGCTGTGCAGTACAGGGTGGCTCTGTGCTCACTTTTGTAGTCCCCAAACTGATCTTGAACTCGGAGTGATCCTCTTTCTCAATTTGCTGAGTTCTGGGATTACAGGCATGCAGCACCACACACGGTTCCAGAACCAGTATGGCATGTGGGGCTGGAAATCAAACTCGGGACCTTGAGCTTTCCAGATAGGTGCTTAAACCTCTGAGTTATCCCGTTTCTGAAATTTGATTCATACGTTACTCCATATGGAAAAAGTAATTAAAGTGGATGAAAAGGGGCCCGGCAGGATGGCTCAGTGGCCTAAAGCCCCTGCTTGGGAAAGCTTGGGCGGCTTCAGGGACCGCGGTTCGATCCCGGGCACCACATGCTGCGCCAGCCCTGCCCTCGGGGTGGGCTGAGCCGGCCATAAAAATGAGTGAATAAACAAACAAGGGTTCTGAAACAAGAAAAAAAAAATAAAAATAAATAAATAAAGTGGATGAAAAGTAAGTAAAATGGATTAAAACTAAGTTGATGAAAAGTATGCCTAGTACTACGTTTTGATGTACTGGTACTGTCATAGTCACTTTTTGTGGTGCTGGGACAAAATACCTGACACCTACAAATTAAAGGAAGAAAAGTTTGTTATAGCTGATAATGTGCAGACATTTCAGTCCATAATTGGGTGGTTCTAAGGGAAGGTGACATGACAGAGGGGCATCACAGAGGAGAAACAGTCCATGGCAGAGCAGAAAAAAGGCAGCAGGAAGCAGCATTATCATCAAACCTTCCTTTCTCTTTTACGCCATCAAGACCACAAGTCTATTGGATGGTGCCTTTCACTTCCAGGCTGGGCCTTCCTATTATCCACAGCCAGAATTACGCTAAGTTAATCAGTGAGCCAATCCAGTAACACCAAGCGTTAATCATCATTGACACACTTTAGATTCAGCTATCTCCAAACAGTCCCAGCCTATTAATCCATGCGGCTTTGAGGGAACATTAAGATACAAGCCAAAAAAGGCAAATATTTCACAAGGACTGATTATGAGAGTCGAGCAAATTAACATACAGCAGTACCTTGCTTCATGAATGTTTTTGTTGGTGAACAATTTGGTTCACCAAAGGAAACATTTGGAAAATTTTGTTTATGTTTGTAAACTCTGCATTTTCTGGTGAACGAGACTGCAGCCATCATTCCTGAATACTTATATGACCATCTCTTCCAGAATTTTGGAAAAAAAAAAATAAGTTCAAGAACCAAGTGACAGCACCAGGGAGATAGCTCAGGGGCACAAGTGCCTGCCTCGGAAGTACAAGGTGCTGAGTTCAATCACCCGTTCAAAAAAATAAAAAAAAATAAACAAGTGACCACGCTATCCACCAATTCACAGTTTCTTTCTTTACTTGTTGATAAAGGGCTCACAAACACTACTCTCCTAGTCAATATCCAATGTATAGTGCAATATTAGAGGAGTTCCAGTGGTTCAGTAGGTTAGCATGAAATACAGAATCTCAAGATTATTCTCCATAATTGCAACTATGCATCCTTTTATTCAAATTTTTCATTTCCCTCCTCTCCTAGGCTCTCATAACCATGTTCTATTCTCTGTTTATTGGTATTTAGTTCTTATACACACTATAAAATAGCATGTTTTAAAAGATAAATAAATATACATATATATATATATATATATATATATATATATATATATATAAAATAAGGTAAAGTTGGAGATTCTGTAACTATTGTCCTTTAACGTATATTTACACTTAATAAAGTTAAAGGGGCTTTTGGGTTAGCTCAGTGGTTTAAGCGCCTGCGCGGGCAATCACAGTCACGCACAGGGCACACCAGTTCGATCCCTAGACCCACCCTTAAGACAACCTGAGACAGCAGAAAACAATCAAAAATACAGTTAAGCATTTAAATGTCATCATTATTGTTAATGTAATGTATCATTTTATATTAGCATGTATATTTGAAAAAGGAAAAAAAATTCTAATGAAAGGCCCAGAACTATAAAGCTCTTAGGATAAAACATTGCAAGTTCCACATGATATATGATCTGGCAGTGAGTTTATGAACATTACACCCAAAGTACAAGCAACAGCAAGTATATATACTGCACTTCACCAAAATTAAGAATATTTGTTGGGCCAAGCTGGTGAGATGGTTCAGTGGTCTAAAGCACCTGCTTAGGAAAGCTTAGTCATCTGTAGAGAATAAGGTTCAACCCCGGATACATGTTGCGCCAGTCCCACCCCCACGGAAGTGGGACTGAGCTGGCCATAATAATAAAACAAATACATGAAAATAAAAAAAATTAAAAAAAGAGTATTTGTTCATCAAAACACACAATCAAGGGGCTAGAGAGACACCTCAGCAAAATAAGCACTTGCCTGGGAAGCACAGGATTCTGAGTTCAATCCCCAGTACCTCAAAAAAAAAAAAAAAAAAAAAAAACACTATCAAGAGAGCAAAAAGAGGGCCCAGCAGGATGGCTCAGTGGTCCAAAGCACCTGCTTGGAAAAGCTTGGGCGGCTTCAGGGACCATGGTTCGATCCCCGGCACCACATGCTGCGCCAGCCCTGCCCTCAGGGCGGGCTGAGCCGGCCATAAAAATGAGTGAATAAACAAAGATTCTGAAATAAGAAAA